>CM066253.1:13467861-13662861 GCA_033675135.1 Frankliniella intonsa
GCCATCATATACGCGCTGCAACAAATACACGCAAATTACCACGTGTTTCTAATGCGGCCGCCGTTCGATGAGGCCGCGGTCTGGCCCGGCCCGGCCCGCCCAGGAGGTGAAAGGGAACTCTGTCCGGCATTGAGATTCCCCGCCCCGCCCCGAGTCTTTACCCCGCGGTAGTTGAGACGGCCCTCCTTGTTGTGGCGCGGCGCGGCGCCACCTCGTTCGGCAGCCGGGCCGGGCCGGGCCGGGCTCACGCGGAATGACGTCTGCGCTCACCTATCGTGTCGGTGGCGCTCGCCTCCAGGTGGCGCAAGGCAGTTAGAAGGCAAGATAGAGAGCTCGGGATGAAAGTGAAAATGATTCCAATTTTGCATCCCTCGTCTGTCTGTATCTGCCTGGTGATGGTGATGAGGCACGTGGGAGAGCGTGCAGGTGCTGCGTGCGCCGCGCCGCGCCCCGTCGCGCCCAATCCAACCCGATACCGCATGTAATGCGGTTATTTTCGGAAATGTAAAAACGAAAAGAGAAGAGCTTGCGGCCGGGCCGCTGAGCAGCGAGGATGCGGGGTGGGCCGGCCCGGCCCGGCCCGGCGGGGCTGCGCGGCGCGGTCTGAAATAATTGTCTTCGGAGCCGTTTGGCACCTCAAGCCGTGTTAATACAGATGATAAAGCCCGGGCAGGCCCGCCCCGCCCGCCCCGCCCGCCAGGCCCCGCCTGAGTGAAAGCTGTAATTAAGCGGAAGGAGATTATATGAAGGTCCCAAGCCAGGCGAGCCGACCCCGCCCGCCCTGCCCCGCGCCGCCCCGCGCCGCCCTGCGCCGCCCTGCGCCGCCCTGCGCCGCTTAGCTCCGCTTGGCTTTGTGGTCCCGCCCCGCCCCGCCCCGCCCGAGTCGTCCATCTGCCCCCCCGCGGTAGAGCATCAACTTGTAATTCGATTCTCACGAGCAGCGCGAGTCGCACCCGCCCGCCTTATTTACCTCTTTCAACGGAAACCTTTCTAAAGAGGATGTGGTCTGGATGCAGCCGCTGCCCACGCGATGCGCCCCGCCCCGCCCCGCCCCGCCCCGCCCCGCCCCGCCCCGCCCCGCCCCGCCCCGCCCCGCCGGCTGAGGCTGGCGCGCGCAGCGCAGGGGCGGCTGCGCCGGACCGTAATGCGCAGTGTGAAAGGGTTGCAGAGCGTGGTCGGCCTGCTGTGCCCCGCCCCACCTCGCCCCGCCCCGCCCCGCCCCGCCCCGCCCGGGCCCACCCAGCCGACCCTGCCGACCCGCGGTGGCACTGGTTTCCTCTTTTCTACCAAATCCCATTGTGCGGCGCTGCTCTGCTGCGGGCGCAGAAAGGGATAGTGCTGCGGCTACGCTCCGCCACATCCCGGCGCGCCCCGCCCCGGCCCCGCCCCGCCCCGCCCCGCCCCGCCCCGCCCCGCCACGCCCCCGCTGCAGAGCGCTGCGCCGTAGCTATCGAGCAAGCACCTTGGCGACCTGTGCAAAAACTACGCGTCGACAGCCCTATTTTCTCCCTCGCGCCCAAGCCACTCCGGCACTATGATGCGGGAATAAGAAAATGGCAAAAGACAATACACCGCGGGAAACAAGAAAAATCTTACTTTATGAGTTTGCTTTATAAAACCTACAGATCACATCAAGAAAACACGACGCGGGTTTGAGGACGCGGGCGGGGAAGTCTTTCGAGGGTTCCGAATGTAGCGACAGGAGAGAGGGAAGGTTATCGTATCGGGGCCAAGAATTAAAATAAGAGTAGAACTCTCTTGCCGGCGGCCGGTGCCCGCTCACAGGGAGATCATGCCGTCCGTGATGATGGACAGGATCTTGGAGGCCTGCGTCACGTTCTTGAGGCAGGGCGGCGTGAAGGTGGCGTAGCGCAGCGTGTCTCGGATGCTGAAGAAGGTGGCGGCCAGGGTGGCGGTGGCGCCGGCGACCACCGTCACGGAGGTGAGCGCCATCTCCCAGCCGGACAGCGGCCCCGCGTGCAGGCACGCGTCCAGCGACAGGCAGTCCAGGCTGAGCAGGCGGCGGTACCACGGCGACCTGGGAGAACTTCTGGCGGACACGAGAAAAATGTGCGTTGTTTACACAGCTATACCTTGCAACTTTTAGTATCAGAAAACACAAATTTCCTCGCAAATTTAAGAAGCGCGTGTTTCTGTGCTGCATGGCTCACCGCGTGTGCCTCGAGGACTGCAGCAGCTGGTCGTGGTACGGCTGGTAGCCGTCGGGGTGCCGGGGCGCGGCCGGGGCCGTGGCCGGGGCCGGGTAGCGGGGCGTGGCCAGCAGCACGCGCACGGCCTCCTTCTCCTTGTCGGGGGTGGTCTGCTCGTCCGCCTCCAGCAGCGGCTGCGGCTGCGCACCCTGTCAAAACCATTTAGTTCAGGGGACCAAATTCAAAGCCTACAAAATTTTAGCTGTATAAACTAAATTTGAACTGATTTGATGGAATAATTTAATTTAGTTGACTTCATTTTTATTTGCTCAACAATAGTTGTAGGGTACAGTCCTAAAAATTAGTCGGTTTTAGGAACTACATTTTGTTTTCTTCAACCCCAATTTTGTTGGGTTCCCTAGGTGCGGCCCATGCGCGCATTGAGGCGACACTCGGAACAGTACGCAGGGTCAGCGTGGCCCGGCCCGGCCGTGCGGAGGTTTGAACGCGGCCCGCATTCCGGAGAACAGCAGCATGTTTTTATCTAAGTTCGTTGAAGATGTATGCAAATGGGCGCGCACGGCACGCAGCCGGCTGCTTGACGGAGGACCCGGCCCGCCCCGCCCCGCCCTCCCTGCCTGGCCCGGCCGCTCCTCTGCCCGGCTGGCATGTCCCAGTTTGACCGCCCCGCCCCGCCCCGCCCCGCCCCGCCCCGCCCGGCTGTTAAGTTTGGCCGGGCGGGCGAGGCCCAGCCCCTGCCCAGCCCCTGCCCGCGAGCGCACTGATCGCCCTGTCCAGCCGGTTTCCGCGTATACATCGCCTCTTCAGAACCACGGTGCTCACAAAGGACAAGAAGAATGCGTGCCGACTACGACTGGGTGGCGCTGGAGTCGTGCAAGGATCACTCATATCATGGTCAAGTCATGGTTGAAAGAGGAAACTGTTGTAAAGTGCTGTACCCAAAGAGTGGAGGTTGTTTTGAATAATCCACGTACCCCAGTTGAAAGACGTCGGGAGAATACGGAACTCAAAGCGAACAATATTGCTGAGCCTAGCCTAGGCGAGGACGTACGCACGCACCTTCCCGTAAGACTTCCAGGGCGGCGGGCGCAGCAGGCGCGCGCGCCAGGACATGCGCCGCAGCCGCGCGTAGAAGAGCGGCGGCAGGATGAACATGAGCGGGCCGGTGAACGAGCCGCCGATCAGCCCCATGACCAGGTCGAAGCGGGGCACGGCCTCGCCCAGCAGCACCATGACCGCCACCAGCGAGGAGCGCAGCGCGCACCGCCGCCAGCTGAACTCTGCAAGCAGCAAGAGACCGCCGAGCTGAGACCCACCCTTCTGCCTGCCTGCAGGCCCGGCACTCGCTCTTTTGGCGCAAAGAATGGCGAGACCTTACCGCGCGGGATGTTGAGCTTGTCCTCGATGTCCTGGAACAGGGCGGAGCCGCCGACCACCATGGACAGGCAGATCTGCAGCGTGACGAGCAGCACGTTGACGTAGAGCGGCGTGCTGGCGGGCAGCGTCTGCAGCAGGTTGTAGCGCAGCGCCGCGCCGTACTTCCAGGTGGCGATGGCCGTCGTGACCATGAACAGCAGCCCGGTCACTGCGGCGCGGCAGGGCAGGGCAGGCGAGGAGCGCGTCAGGGGGCGTGCGTTTTGTACAATATCACTTCACTCCCTTCCCTTTTTAGTTTGGGTGGAGTTGGCTCTATTCGCGATGGGGCTCGCTGCGGTGCGGCCGCGCCTCCCCGAGCCGCCACACTCCGGTTCTGCCACTTTCCTATCGACGCTTCCCTCTCGCTCCGTCATGCACACGAGGCGAGGTAGTTAGCCAGTTTACAGCCCCGCGAACACATGACCATCATCGTCAGTGATGTGGCGAGACGTGGCGCGGGGCGGGGCGGGGCGGGGCGGGGCGGGGCGGGGCAGTGCGGGGCGGAGCCGCGTACCGTTAAACGTAGACGCTTATCGCGGCGGACGGATCGCGCGACCAGAAGGAGTCAATCTGCCACCCCGCGGTGGGATGGGATGCCCCCCGGGCCCTGGCTCCGCCCCGGGGGCCGCGCGGGGCCACAGGGAGAAAATTTCGGCGGCATGGCATCGCTTTGATGGTTCGAATGACGCGAGTTGTATGCAGTGGCGAGGCGATTTTACCTACGCCTGCGGCGGCCCTGCGTGATGATGATAGCTGCGTTATTAGCGAATTTTAGCGTTTTCGGTTTGGTCCCAGCAGGCATCCAGAGGTGCCTGACCCGACGGCCCGGCCCCGCATCTGCTCTTTACCTCTCGCAGCAGAGCTGCCCCGCCCCGCCCCGCCCCGCCCCGCCCCGCCCCGCCCCGCCCCGCCGCCTCTGTAGTCAGGCTGGCACTCCTCGCCGCGGCGCGGTCCTGGGCGCCGGGCCGGCCTGCTTCGGGGAGCAGGAGATGCAGCGCCGCCGCGAGGAGGTCAGACAGGGCATTACTCGGCCGGGCCGGGCCGGGCCGGGAGGGACCCGACAGCACCGAACCGATCGACTCAATTCTTTTGTTCTCCGAGGGGAATCCGCGCTGCTGTTTTACCGATACCTCCCCCCCCCCCCTCCTCGTATACCCTGTCTTTCTCCTCGCCTGTCAGGGAAGCCTCTGGCGCGGAAGTTCAATAGCGGACGTCTTTTTCAGTGTGTACTTATGGTACACTGACAGAAATTGTTGGCCCGTCTAAGAGAGAAGCACGAGGTGGGGGAAAATGGAGCCAAAGCACAACTCCACCACAACCTGGGGAAAGGTAGAAGGGCAAAAATACGTACCGAGAAAACTGCTGAGGATCGCCTTGCCGAGCTTGTTCTTGTGCTGCATGTCCACCTGCACCGTCAGGATCATGGGGTGCACGTCAAACTGGAAGCAATGTGTCGTTATCAGAGGTGTCAAGAACGCCGCTTCGTTCAGATTCCCTGTACATTTTACTCTTTGGTGGATTGCCTACCTGGAAGGCTATGATGCCGTAGGCGATGGCCAGCGCCTCCCAGGACGGCTGGGTCCACATGGGGTTGTAGCTGGCGGGCAGCGTGTCGTCCTGCAGCATGCAGGTCCACGTGAGCGCGGCCACGGACAGCACGGTGCACACGGACGTCACGGCCAGCCACCTGCGGCGTGCGCAGCACGGGGTTAAGGGGAAACAACTCAGAATTTTGGTGTAAAAATGTCGAGAATTTTGGGGGATTTTCCTGAATTTTGTGAATTTTTGTGATTTTTTGTGATTTTTTTGTAAATTTTCTGAATGTTTCTAATTTTTTTTGAATTACGAGGTGTACAATAATTTCTGAGTTGTTTCCCACTCGGTTAAGTAACTGAGTGTGCACGCGGCGCGCACGGCGCACGGCCGGCCAGCCTGCAGAGCCGTGGTGCTAGATGGGTGGCCTATCGCCACGGCGCGCTGGCTCGCCTTCCTCGCCGTTTTGTAGAAGGCAAGAAGCGATTTTAAACGACGCAACATCTGCCTTCTTTTAGGTTATCTCGACCAAAATTTGCCCATCGTGTTGATGTTTCTTTTGTCATGCACTAATGGTTTGCGACTCATTCCACTTACTTCATGTCTTTGGGACTACCGAGCCACATGATGGGGCACAGGAGGATCCCTAGGACGATGAGCCAATAGCAGAACGAAAGGTCTACTCGCTGGTCCGTCATTTTGAGGCCAAACAGCTGTATGTTCTGTGAAGCTGTAGTCAAAAGAGAAATTTCGTTGTCTTAGCCGGAGGAAAACAGGTAACGGAGTGAATTTTTCTCTATTACCCGGATCATGCGTGAAGAGAAACTTCGCCCGTACGTAATTTTTCTAATATGTTCTCGGGAAGTTACTCGCGGCTGTGACAGCCGTCAGCAATCTACTCACCGACGAGGAGGTTTGGCACGCCCGCCCCGAACACCGTCACGTCGAGGAGGACGGTGACCACCTTGCTCATGGCGGGACCCATCGTCATGTGTGCGAGCGCCGCGTAGGGGTACCTGGCGGTGCAGGGGCCGGCGGGTCAGAGCGCGTCCGGTGAGAAGCTACCCAGTGCATTGGACCAACCTGCTCTTGTCGATGATGGTGGGGTCGATGTCCTCGGCCAGCACCCAGCAGCGGCCGAGGAGCAGCGCCGTGTACACTTGTAGGGCGAACACCAAGGCTGCGAGCGGCAGACCCAACCATCCTGGAGGGAGACACACTGCGCTTTAAAATTCGAACCAGTTTAAAACAGATTTTCTCAGTATCAGAAATTCTCAAAATATTTCGGATAACCCATTTCTTTTTTATTTTATTTGTGTTTTAAGTCTATTTCGTGTCACGGGCATTGATAAATCTACAGAAAGAAAGAAGGTAGGGCGGAGTAGGGTCCCAACTTTTTACACTATTTCTCCGTTCCTACCTTTCCTTCGACCGCAGAGTGTAGCGATTGAGCAGATATCTATAAAATAACTGCAAAAGCGAACGCTTGCCGTGCTCCGACAGCACCCTTCTTTTAAGTCAGAGTAAAATATATTGTCGGCAGAAATCTTGTTGATCGGTATGATGTGCGTTTATTTAAGTTAACAATTTTTTTTAGCCACATATTTGTTGGTATAATCACTTGGCGGCAGTTTCGCCTCGGCCGGTTCACGTTTATGGGTGGCGAGTTCCAACTCAGACGGCCGATGACGTAGCACAAGGTCAAAGATTTCGGAATCGAAAGACGTCGGCACAATGACTCTCTGTGTCTTAATGCGCGATCGGCGAATGGCAGAGGAGGATACGAGACGCGGGCCAGCCTCGGCTCGGCAACCTCTCCGCGAGTCGCCAAGCCAACTTGACAAGTGTTGAGGTAGGTAGGCCAGGCCGTTGCCCCGTGGAGCCCCAGGCCCCGTGCACGATGGGCTGCCGCCCCTCCAGGCGTTACTCGCGAGCAGCCCCCTTACGGTCAGCTTTTAGTCATCCCCTGATGGGTAGGCAGTGTGGTACAAAGTATGCCTGTATGAAGCCAACCCTCTCGGCCTAGCCCGTCGCTTGTCAGCTCGACTCGATGTGTTTAAGAGTACACACTAACTGGATTTGTATCTTTTATTTGTACAAAGTTAAACCATCAAATTTTTCACACGAATTTGTGCGATGATTTGAACGATTTTGTGCATACATTTGTACAAATTCATGTAGTTTTTCGCAGAAATTTGTGTGAAACAATATGCATGTTTAACTTTGCACAAACGTTTGCACAAAAACATACAAATACAGTTAGGGTGTAGTCTTTTAAAAGCGTGTCTGAGACTACTTACCGCAGTCGATTATTGGACGTGGCAGCGCCACAATAGGGAACACGCCGAAGAGGTCTATAATACATAGGGTGGCGAAGACGAGGCTTAGGCCGCCCCCCGCGCCGGCACCCGGCCCCGGGGAGCCCAGGGGGGAGGCTCTGGGCCCCAGCAGTGGGTGTTTCTCCGTACTCCGAGAGCCATTGCCGATGACTGCACCGTTCCCCGAAACCCGGGTCCTGCGGGACAAAAGGGTTAGACACAGGCAGCCCCTCTACAACAGAATAAGTTCGTTTCCTCGTATAGAAAACATTGCCTGAACGAGAAAACATATTATGCTGAAGTTGATGTTGCAGTTCTTATCGAGCATTACAACTGCTATATTTATTTTTGTCGAGCTCCGGTATGAATTTTTTCCACGGCGTAAGAGTTGAGGCGTACTGCAATGGAACGCGCGGTTTGATCCAGAGTTGTCATTAACTTAAATGTGAATTGGAATCACAAGGGTCACATTTTGTAAGTAAGCTCTCCAACCAGTGAAAAGCCCATTTTTCCGTTGTGCCGTTTTCTTACCGCAGCTCGCTGCCGGGTGGAAATGCTCTTCGGCGGCTTTGTGGGGAAATATACTCCTGGTCAAGGTGCCCAGTGGCCTCCCCTTCCGTTACTCCCGCCTCCCACGCCCCCCCCCCCCTCCCCCTCCCCCCGCCCACTACCTCCCGCTGCTTCCCTCTTTCCCCGCCCGTGATTGGTCGATGCGGTTCGCACGATTCTCGTATCGCTTTACACCCCGTGCCCCCGCGCCCTTCACGACAGGGCGCTTGCGTAACTCCTTGCAGGGGCCGCCCTTAGGCGACGTCCACTAAAAACAGTCGATACCCTCCTCCCCCACCACGCTCTTGTCTTGTATTTTACTAATAATTAGCCGATGGTAACGGGACATTTGACTTAACAGCTCGTGGAGCTTCAGGCATAAGCGTTCTGCACATTATTATTTGCGATTTAGCGACCACATTCCAGCCCTGCCGTAATTTGTCAGACGAACAAAAATTGTCGCCCTGGGTCGAAAATAATTTTGTGTATGCGGACGCGAAACTTCGATACTAAATACATATTGTACAGTAGCTAGGAAATTAAGATATGTGAGAAACATATGGGTTGTTGAAAACAATAACGATCGCCTAATAACCGCGCCCAAAGTACTGGCTGCATTACCGGCGCCTGATCTCACCTGATGGACACATGCTCCGGGGAGGAGTCTGAGGACATCATCGCGCTGCTGCCATGTCTGCCGTCGGGGTGCTGTGCCGGCCCTAGTGCTGGTCTGGGGTGGGCCGGGCCGGGCCGGGCCGGGGTGGCGATCCGATCCGATGCGACACGACGCGGCGAGGTCCGAAGCCCCGGCTCGTTTGCACAACACTGTCACCCACGCGGCCTGGCCGGACAGGGCCGAGGCGCCCAGGGGCTGTGCTGTGCGTCCTGCTGGGACGGGACGGACGCCCGCTCCACGTCACTGCTGAGGGGAGGGGGTAGAGAAAGAGGACCGAACCGACAGATACCTTCTTCCTTGCCAAAACGAACGCAGACGGCGCGCGATCGGCCCAGTACGTAGTCGACCTTGGTCAAAACGGCGCCAAGCGGCATATCCTGCGGTGCAGGGCGGGGCCGCCACAGCCGCCCCTCCCAGGGTTGGCGATGTTGAGCTAGGCTAGGCGGACCGTGCCGCCTCCGGCCGGCTTTGGGCGCAACGAACCGGAGCGCGCCGGACCGGACCGGGGAGGCGCAGTGTCTAGGTCCAGGTCATCGCCGACCAGAGCCGGAGCGACACCGCGCCGAGCCGCGCCGGGGTACAGATCCTACCGCGGCGTGACGCACGCGACTGCTGTGCGTGACATTTACCTCGAGCACAATAGCGGCATGCTCATGCATCAGCCACGAGATATGAGGCTTTTCCTATGATGAGAACTGTGGACCCCGCGGGCGCGTGCCCGCCCCGTGTCCCCACTGTCGCCAATAACCCTGTCGTCAGGTATGGCGATGCGACCCTACCCTTCCTCCAGCAAGCCCGGTTTTGGGATCCGGATTTTCGGCCGTATTCAAGGACAGTGAGTGCGTGGCGACGCACTTTGTCCGAAAGTTTTCAGCGTCGGCTGTTGGACGATATTTTTGGCAATTGCACGTTGATACCAACCGGGAAGCATAAACACTGAATTAAGTGAAATAAATACTTAATTGATGATAATGAAGTAATATCCATCCAAACTAACTGTTGGAAGGGGACTTTACCAGCTCCTCCGCCTCTCTGCCGTTTTGTCCCCCCCCCCCCCCCCCTCCGCCTGCTCCGGTGTGTTGTCCTGTGCAGTCCGCCCACGCCACGGTCCTTCCGAAGCGAAACCCTTAAAGATTGGGTTACTATGACCTGACTGTGTTTGCGGTCTTGGCCGGCTTGGCTCGGCTCGGCTCCGCACTGCGGCACGGTAGGACACGTGGACCGGTGTAAAGTTACGTGCGCACCCCGCCGTGGCCGCGCCGGCAGCCAGCGCGAACCATCGACCGGCAGCAGAGTGCGCGCGCCTCGGAACGATGTAAGGCAAAATACAAATCACAGAAAGTTATCTCACCTTATTGAAGTGATGCTGAATATATTTCAATCTGATGGTCAATTACGTAGCAGAGAAAAATATATCAGTTTTAGAGACTCATCCTTTTTGTCGTAAAAAAATATTTACAGGATATGTACATTGACAGGGAACCAAGCCTTCTAATGAGGACTGTTATTAACATTTGTTTTGTTTTCGGTAAATTAAGAAAAACAAGCAAGTATTTTTTGTCAGTTCTCAATAATGTCATCTTTCATCTATCAGACTGAAGGGAGCTCTCTCAATCCTATTTTATCGGTTGGCCTTATTGCAGAATATCACTAATTTAAATTTTACCCCGTAACATGTAATACGGTATGTTATGAAGCGCCGTTTTTGTTTTAGCCTGACAAGAGTACATAACTTCACAAAAATAAAGTGAAGCATTAAAAACAAGGAGTATTCCGGTTTACCACAGCATAGTTAAACAGACAAGAAATACTGCTAGAGTAAAATTAAATTGTCCAAGGATTAACACCCAACAGTAAATATTTTCGAAACTGCTTCTCTCATATTTGAAAGTTTGGTGTTAGACTCCAAGCAATTGGCACGAAATTCAGTTTTGCTAGAGGTGGATGACAGCTAAAGCCACTGAAGTCTAGGAGGAGCCTTACACGACACCATTTTCCACCCCCAGACTGGGACACGTCCCGCTCCGGCCCGCCCCCGCGCGCCGCGCCGCCCTACAGGGCGTACTCCTCGGTGCTCGACGTGGAGCCCTTCCGCGCCACGAGGTGGCCGGCGGGCTGCGAGGGCCTGGCGGCGGGGAACACGTACAGCTCCGTGGTGGAGGTGGAGTCCGAGTCGGTGTGGGTGTTGGCGTGCGTGTGGCGCCGGGTGAGCGCCGGCGTGGCGCTGGGCGTGGGCGAGGTGGCCGCGGAGGAGGCCGACGCCCGGGCGAACAGCGCCGTGTGGCTGCCGTTGCTGCCCTGGCTGCCCGTCAGCGACACTAGCGACGACTCGCGCCCGTTCAGCACCTGCAGGGCCGAGCAAAGTGCGTCAGGCTGGAGTGTGGGGTATCGCCCCGCAGTACCGCGGGGTATCGGCCTCTCCAGCAAGGGGCGGAGCGCGGGGTATCGGCAGGCATTACGCTCATGGTCGAGGTCGCCCCCTGCAGGGCCCCGAGGCAGGGCGTAGCTGCGAGGGGGCGTGGCCCCGTGGCGCGTGGCCCCGGTGCACGGGGGGAAATGTCCTTGTGGTTCTACTTTGGTTAGACTTTGTGCATGCAGAAAAGCCAGTTCTTGTCGCAAGAAATCCTCTTAAGGATTCAAGTACGTGTACAACAAAGAGGAATCCTCTTGGTACAATGCCACGTACCTGAATCCTCAAGAGGGTTTCTTGCGACAAGAACTGGCTCTTTGGGGTGTGTGACTCACGCTGTGGTTGACGGCGAGGCGCGCGGCGTACGGCCGGTAGAGCGCGTCGGGCGCGCCGTTCTGGTAGTTCCTGGGCGGCGGCGGGTAGCACCGCGGCGCACTGCTGCCCCGCGAGGAGTAGGACCGGCGCCAGTCGTGGGCCGCGGACAGCCCGGCGGACAGCCCGGTGGACAGCGACCCCGGCTGGTACACGGACGAGCGCATCACCGAGGACCGCGTCATCCCCGAGTGCGTCTTGTCCAGGTCCACCGAGTCCGGCGGCACCCAGTCCAGCCGGCTGCGGAACGGGAAGCGCTGCTGGAACTCGCGCTTGAACTTCTCCTGCAACCAAGGGGGGGTAGGGGGGGGGGTGAGAGAGCGACAAGTGTCGGCAGCGACGTTCCGTGCCTTCCATAACGCCTGTATGTCTTTGTAGATTTGCGTTCAATTTTGTAAATTATGATTTACGAAAGATGTTGTAAATTTACGAAGGACCTTTTTTGCTCGTGAATAAATTTTTAGCTGATACGTAGAGCTAGTAATTTTACGATTTGCAAGTGTAATTTTTTACAACTGCACTTCGTGGAAAAATTTCCCGTGAACCTACGCCTTTTTTTCACTGTGTAACGGGCTAGGAATAGTGAAAGACATCAAGTTTACTCACGTTGTAAATGCCGTAGATAAAGGGGTTGTAGCAACTGTTGCTCATTGCCAGCCAGTCGATTGTAAAGAAGATGATATTGATATATTTGTAGCTGGAACAGAGAATGTGTGAAGGTGACAAAAAAAATATTTTTAGTTCGATGGCCAGATTTTTGCTTCTATTCCTTCTGCCTTCACCACCGTCGTGAGGGAAGCGAGCGGTGATTGGTGTGTGGTAGACAGAAGCTCATATCCGGTTAGGGGCGAAGTTATGGCCCGCTATTTAGGTGAAGGGCGCCGCTGCGCGCCACTGACGCGAAGCTGGCATTTCGCGGGCTGGGCGCTCGCAGTGGGGGGGGGGGGGCCTCGCTGAGAGTTCAGCCCTAAACATACGTGATGCCCCCAGAGCTATCTCGAGGAGCGGAGCACCAAAACACTTTCTATCTCCCTCACACACACACACGCGCGCGCGCAGGGGGTATCTGCCGCACACTCGGCCGCGAGACGCGACCAGCAGACGTGTGTGTCGTTCCGAATAAATCAGTCCATTTCGTTTCCATCAGGCGCCTTTGATGCAAATCACTTCGCCCTGCGAGGAGGGCGCCCCTGCGGGCAGGGCTGGGCTGGCACCCTCTCTCTCCTTCCTCTGTCAAACATCTGACTGACTGACTGGCGGGGCCGGGAGTGCCACCGCGGCCCCCGATGCGCCGTGCGCCAGGAAATCGTATTTGCGAACCGGAAAAAAAGTGGCGCCGCCGTACCTCAAGAAGTGAGCTCTAATTGGGTGAAAAGATAATTTTACCTGTTTATTTTAGGGAACATGTCCTGCAGGATGTTGTACGTCTGGAGGGGGAACCAGCACAGGGCGAACAGCGCCACGACAATCACCAGCATCTTGATGACCTGTGCAGAGGAAGAAAAGTGGTAAGCTTCGCTAATTTGCACCTTCGGTCTCTCCTGAAGGTAACGCGGCTGTCACTCGTAGCGCTAGACACTATTATGTGTCCGCTTAGACCGTCTCGTGCTCGGGCGCCGGGCCGCGCCGGGCCGGGCCCGGCCGGTCGATGCGCTGCGCAGTAGGCCGTTGTGATAAGTCCACAACACGCGCCTCCTTCTGAATGCGAGCTGGCAGCTGGGCCAGGGCCACTCTTATACAGTATGAAACAACGAGTTAATCAAACAGTTTCAAGGTTTACACAACAATTTTTTTTCTGAATCTGCTACTTCTGGCACTACGCGTAAAAGATTTTCGTCGATTATTGGCTATATTTTTTTTAATCGCCGTGACAGAAAATCTTGTAACTATGTTTCCCCCTGGTAGTTCTCTTTTCTATGATGTAGCGAATACTTCTGCCGACAGTGTTGGTGGCGCGGGGCGGGGGCGCGGGGCGGGGGCGCGGTGCAGGGAGCTGTACCGCCATGCCCGTCTGGCTTGATTAGTGCGGCCGACAGGGCGACGCGACGGCTCTATTTGGAGGGGAAGTCCGTCTCATCTCG
Organism: Frankliniella intonsa; assembly: GCA_033675135.1. Lineage (NCBI taxonomy): Eukaryota > Metazoa > Arthropoda > Insecta > Thysanoptera > Thripidae > Frankliniella > Frankliniella intonsa. The sequence goes on from CM066253.1 coordinate 13,481,388, forward strand.
ATTTAGCCTCGACCTCTCCTCACGAGCCTGCAGCCCTGCCCCAGTGCCCCAGGCAGGCTGGCAGCCTCCCCCCAGGCTCTCCGCAGGTCCCCACCCACATGACACCAGCATGACAGCCGGACCGGCTGGGGCCTGCGCACAGGCTTAAATATTTCCTAATGGATTGGACGACCTGGTAGTAGAGCGGGCCAGTCCCTTACCGTCCCGGCTGGAGGCCTGGCGGCAGGGCGGGGGCGGGGAGGGGGCGGGGAGGGCCGGGCCCCTGGGGGGCAGGCTGACCCGGAGTGCAGAGGTGTCGCGCTGGGATGCCTATCCCGCTGACGTAAGGGGCTCCAGACCCGCTGCTCTGCTCGCGGGGCCCACCGCACAGCGCGCGCGCGTACACTCCTTCCCTCGCTTATTATACGTACATGTATGGTCATTCGGACTTTAAAGACGTGGCGAGTCCGGCACTCCGATTCTTATTCCGTAATCCTCTGGGAAGGAATAAATTTTAGCCAGCTCTCTAAAATTTCCAGTGTTTGTGGGTAGCAGTCTTTAAACAGTACTCTGAGAGTGCCTCGCCTCGCCTCGCCTCGCCTCGTCCAGTACGCCGCTCACGCTCACGCTCTGGCTTACCTTCTTCTTATTCTTCATGATGTTGGCGTCCCTCGAGTCCTGCGCCGTGCCGGGCGTCGTGGAGCCCCACAGGCGCAGCGCCATGCGCGCGTACACGAAGGTGATGATGCACAGGGGCATGAGGTACTGCAGCACCCACAGCACGAGCCGGTACGTCATCATGGCCTTCTTGGACATGATCATGTTGCTGCAGAACGGCTTCACCACGGTGCGTCCTCCTGGAGACATGATCAAGTAAACATTCAATTGCGGATTTTTTTTATTTTTTTTTCGAGTGGTTTTGTATCACTGATTTAATTCTGCCAGTCTCGCATTTGAACTCAGCTAGCCCCTCTTTTTCACGCCCGCCGTGTGTGGAATTGCTCGGGAATTTTTCGCCGCCCCCGTGACAAGCCTATCGCCTGGCTGATGGCCTCGCTGATGGCGCTTTGAGAGGGTCAAACATTCAAACATGCGAGCTGGACTGTCGCTGACGTACGTACAGCAAAGATCGACAAAAGCAATTCAGCGTACCGCCCTCTCCTCTCCTCTCCGCCTCCCCCGCCTTCTCGTCCCCCTCCGTCCGGGGCGGGGGTGGGTGGGTGGGGGGGGCGCAGCGGGATGCTCCCAGCAGAACAAGCCAATGCTGCTGACCGGCGGGGCGGGGCGGGGCGGGGCGCTGCGGGGCCAGTGGCTACCCGTGTCGCCCACATTGATAAGTGACTTTATTGATTCGCAACACATGAAAAAAGGACAAGTTTATTGCGAGGCGGATCCAGTTGTGGGACGCGTGAAATAAATCACGGTGCGTTTAATTAACGCACCAACCAGCCAGGGGAAGGGGTAGCGTTAGCGCCAAGCCAAATGAGTGAAAATATTGCAAATGTATGGAACATGACCAATCCGGACCGCGTTTTCCTGTTGCACGCTACTTCCCGCAGCACGACCGGTGAGCTGCCCGAAATAGACCGTTCAATATTTGCACGGTGTTGTTTGCCCGATGCGTCGCGTATTCGCGTGTGGCACTGACTCTAGATTGATATTCTCTCTCAATACGGCGGCAGCCCGTTGGGTAGCAATCTTTGCCTGATATTCTGCCTTGGCTTTTTCTTTCTCGTACCCGGAGCTTAATAAATGTTTATACCCAGCAGTGAGTTTCCTGGTTGTTCCTGGTTTTGTGTGACGATGCGCTAAACGCAAGCTGAAGACACTTCGTATACACATTTCGTATTTCTGACGGTGTCTACGTGTAGCGGGTAAAAATTAATTTAAACACTGCACAGGTTTTAATTTTTGATCAGTTTTTTCCATCTCTTTATCTTCAAATATGGTGTTTAACGTTTAAATGACCTACAAGGTACGCCGGACAGTAGCATGCCGGAAGGTGCTTTCGCGATCCCTTCTCGAAAAACTGTTTGCGCTCGCGGGCTGTAAAGAACCGGCGTGCAGTATTCAGAGGGAAACTATTGACGCGTCAGCCGTCAGCAGGTGCCTTGGGCTATATTAAAGTTGACAGACCTTATCCTTGCTGTAGCCCTTATCCGCCGGACCCCCGCCCACGCCCCCGCCCCCACCCTGACCTACTTATGCCGCGGGTTGGATGGGCGCTGGCACCCGGTGGCTTCGACAGCTGCCAGTTGTAGTCAATAAAAGTGCTGTCCGCGGGCCACCGTGTTTTGTTTTTTTTAATTTTAATAAATCGCGGACAGCGCCTGTTGACGGCGCGCACTCTAAGCACGTTTCATCGCCTGAGGGCGGTAGCTCCGCTGGCGATCCTCACACGTTCAATTCAGTTAATGCCACCTCTGCCAGCGCCCAGCCCACACTCCCACTGATTCATAATGTGTAACAGGTTAAGGAGACGTGGAAATGCGAACGACTGCCCTGGTCGAGTTTTACCACACCCAGAAAAGCGTGTTCTCGGTTTTTCATGTACTTGATTGAGTCGAGTAAATTGGGACTATTCCGAGTACATTTTACTTGTATCACGAACAATTTTCATGAATCGAGTCCAATGAAATTGATTCAATCAAGTGCAGTGCAAGGCGTACTAATTCCGATAACACGCTCTTCTGGGTGCACCAATCACAGCTGCACGGTGCGGGGTGGGTGCGGGGCTCCCGAGGAGGAACTTTGAGGAGGGAGAAGTTGCCAAAGGGAACGCGGTTTATCCGACATGAGGCGGCCCAGCGCGGCCCGGCGCGGCCCTTCCCTGCAAGGCGTAGTTTCCCATCGCGATGCGGGCCGGGTTGCGCCGGGCTGCGCCGGGCTGCGCCGGGCTGCGCCGGGCTGCGCCGGGCTGCGCCGGGCTGCGCCGGGCTGCGCCGGGCTGCGCCGGGCTGCGCCGGGCTGCGCCGGGCTGCGCCGGGCTGCGCCGGGCTGCGCCGGGCTGCGCCGGGCTGCGCCGGGCTGCGCCGGGCTGCGCCGGGCTGCGCCGGGCTGCGCCGGGCTGCGCCGGGCTGCGCCGGGCTGCGCCGGGCTGCGCCGGGCTGCGCCGGGCTGCGCCGGGCTGCGCCGGGCTGCGCCGGGCTGCGCCGGGCTGCGCCGGGCTGCGCCGGGCTGCGCCGGGCTGCGCCTGGGGAGGCCACCATCTGCCTCGTCATTTGCCTGATGGAATAACGCCCGGCGCCGCCCAGCCAATTCCCGTCGTCATTAAGCCATAACGGGGCGCTTACTTTGGCCCCTCGCGCCCGGCCCCGGGCAGGGTGAGCTCCCCCCCCCCCACCCGCCGCGATGATTGTCCTGCAGGGAAGACTTACCGACGACCATGTCGACTCTGAGCGCGACTGCCATAGGGGTGGCCAGCATCCCCGAGACCACCCAGATGATGCCGATGCTGATTTTTGCTCGTAGCTTCGAAGGGCGGGCGCTGTGGGGGAAAATGAAATGCGGGGTTAGATGCTTTGGACCAACTTTTTCGTTCGTCTTTGCGAAAGTCCGGGGCGCGTAAGGGTAGTTCCCCTCAAACTCCTTGGGCTTACGCAAAAGAAAAAGTAGAAAGTATACGGAACCGGGAGAGTTTTCCCTCTCCTAAAACTCCGTACGCAAAGCGGATGTCATAACGTTATTGCCGCCAAAATGTAAGCGTTTAACTTTTGTATAGAGTGTGGCGTCATTGCAGTAGAGCTTAGTTAATTTGCTCGTCGCGGTAACTCAAACTTAATACCCCTCCTGCAAAGATGGAGAGTGAAACCGCACCGCACACCAGAAAGTGTTGATGAGGTTCAACTCATTTCCTGGTTCCAATCTTAGCTGGAAGGGGACTTGCCGGAGGCTTCGAAAGAAAAGTTGTTCTAGACGAGATCGTCATAGGAAGTCGGCGACAATGGAGTTCGGGAACGAGTTTGATTGGCTCTGTGAAGGGTCTATTAGAACCGCCAGCGTGTTGTGTTCGCGTTACAGACTGCCGGGCTAGGGATGGTTTTCCCTTTTGATTTGGCTTGATTGCTCGTTGCAGGTGTCAATTGGAGAAATTGCAATTGGAAATAACCCTACTGTGCACTATAGTTGCGTTGGTCGCTCTATTCCCCCGCCAGCCCTATTCACAGCGCGTACACCGACACCGACTGCCTTACGCTCGTCTAGAAATGCCTTCTTGAAAAGCAAGCGCATCAGTTGTGCAAGGGAGATCATAATCACTGGAGTTTGGGGGAGCTGCTGCATATGCAAAAGGAAGGAGCTCGTTGAGAGAAGGCGAACAGGGTAGATTATTAGGATCAACAGAGAGAGAGGGTGGGAGGGAGGTAGGGAGAGAGAGAGAGAGAGAGAGAGAGAGAGAGAGAGAGAGAGAGAGGGAGGGAGGAGGAGGGAGGGAGGGAGGGAGGGAGGGAGGAGGAGGGAGGGAAAGAGAGATAGAGAGATAGAGAGAGGGGCGAATGGAGATTGAAATTCTTTTCACAGGCCATCCGGTTTCAGATAATGTTGTGATTCCGAATAGGGTCCTGGAACGCTGAACTGAACGGTAATTTCACAGTCCGTCAAAAACATCGAAAATAAGTAGTGGCAGCTCGGTGGGTAAGAAAATATTGTCTTTGAATTATTTCCTCCCCGCCCCGCTCGTCGGCTCCTGTTCTCCGGGGGACTCGGGCTATTCGACTTGCGCCGGCAGTCTTTCGCTTTTCTGCTCATTAAGTGGAGGTTCACGTTCGGGGGCTCTGCCACGCTCGTGCTCGTGCTCCTGCTCGTGCTCCTGCTCGTGCTCCTGCTCCTGCTCGTCCCCCGGGACCCGATGTACACCTCCTCTCCTCCCCTTCCCCGGGGCCTGGCCCGGCGGCTACCTTCTCCTCATGCTTCCGCTTAAACTTCTTTCATCCCTTTTCTATCCGCTCCACCGAAGGATGTACTGCTGGAAGCGCCTCGTACTTCAGCCCCGCCGCATTTGTCTGCAGGCAGGCCTTGTTGGGGCGCGGCCGGCGCGGCCCGGCGCGGCCTAGCCCCAGAGCGCAGGGCGCCATCTGCCTGGGAACAGTCCGGGGCTGGGGTAACACGCCCGCGGGGGCGGGGCGGGGGCGGGGCGGGGGCGGGGCGGGGGCGGGACGAGGCGAGCCCCTTAGGGGCACAGCATTCCACTCCGGAAGGGAGCGGGCAGCTGGGCCGTAGGGACGGGGCTGAGACCTAGATAGGGACCAATGGGATGTATTTACGGAAATTATACGGCTTGGTAAAACAGAGGTGGGGCGGGACGCGGAACAGGAATATCCCACGCGTGTTTGAAGTACGAAACTACTTCGGGTAACGCGGTGGGAAGTGGAATACGAGAGAGGTCTGTGATTAGGGAGGTTCGGGGTACTGCGTACGTCACCGCGCGAGTGTTGCGCGCCCCGCCCCGCCCGGCCCCGCCCCGCCCCGCCCCGCCCCGCCCCGCCGCGCACGGGCACGCGGAGAGTTGGGCCAAGGTTTCTGTGCCTACCGGGATGGAGAGAAAATTTTGTGAATAGCTAAACTGTGAAAGGAATGCTGTAGTGAATAGGGGCGGGGGTGGTAAGGGAGTGGCACCAGGTAGTGCAGCAGCCCCGCCCCACCCCGCCCCACCCCGCCCCACCCCGCCCTGCCCCGCCCTGCCCCGCCCCGCCCCGCCCACGCGCAGCGGCGAAATTCCGGGAAGCCGGTTTGCGGGACTGACGGGGCGAGGCGCGGATTCCTCCGGGAAAGAAAATAGCGGGTGTCGCTCTCCTACCGCTGCCTTCCCTTTTCCCACTCTTCTTCACTACCCAAAACTCTTTTTTTCTTCTCCCATTTTAGATCGCACTCCACGATTTAAGATTGGTATCCGCCGCGTTCCTCCCGGAATGGCGCGTGTCTGTTAAAGGAGAAACTGCTATCCGCCCCGCCACAGCATGGCGCTCCCGTGTATACACCTCTTTTTATTCCAGCCGCTCTCCTCGCCGCGACATCGCTCTCCTCTCGAGGTTTCCTCATCCCCTCCCCATCTCCAAGCGGTAAGTAGTTGTAGGCCGATGTCAATCTCACACACGACACTCACGGCGCGCCGCCCAAGTTTCTCGGAGTATCAGGGATGCCAGAGTGCACACAGCGGGCCGGGCGGGGCGGGGCCGGGCGCAGAGTTGAACCAGGGGGAGCAGGGCCAGGAGGAGGACTACACTCTCGGTGTGTGCGAGCGGAGGCGCACAGCGGTCTCTTGCCTTTGCGACACACACACACACACACACACACACACATACACACACATACACACACACACACACATACTTACAGGAAGTGGCCTGCAGCCCTTCTTATCGCGCTGTCCCACGGTTCCCGAAGCGGACTGGTTTCAGTAGGGGATTGGCCAATTGGCCAGGCGATTGAGTGGGGTCCTCGGGAGGTTTGCTTTGGCCATATTGCGCGCCGAAAGGCTTGCTGGAGCGCGGGCCGGCCCCGGCCGGTCGTTCGTATGGGACCTGCCTGCTTCCCGGACCGCCCCTGCCCGCCCCGCCCCGCCCCGCCCTCCCGCCCCGCCCCGCCCCACCCCGCCCACCCCGCCCCGCTCTGCTCCCTGTTGCAGGGCGCACAAACGGCCCGGTCGGAGGAGGCACTCAGCGAACAGTAGCGCAATCTAGGTCGAGAAACTGTATTGCTCACGGAAAGTCCTCGGGTTTTCTGTACTTGTGTGTATTCGTGTCCCGTTCGTGTGTAAATGTGTGCGCGATTATTAAATGTCCATCGTTTCTATTGCTGTACCTGAAGTCCTCCTCTGTCTGAGAGAGTAGGAGGGGGGCTGGCGTGATATGTTGATTAACTTCTTGTACCCCCCAGGCCTCGGGGGCGCCTGGGCCGCCTGGGCCGCCGGGTGGCAGGCGACGCGACGCGACGCGCAGTTCCCTGAGACCCTCCCCCGGGTCGTGGTCGAGCCAAACCACGAGCCGCCGCCCTCCCCTGTAAAGTTGAGGCCACAAAGGGAAATCTGGTGCGAGGGGGGCTGGGGGTCTTGTTTTTAGAGGCACCACGTTAATTGAGACACAGTTCTGCAGTGCCTCTCATTCTCATATCGCTTAGCCTTACCTTATCGCCATGGGTTGGTATTCTATCGAGGGGACTACAACTCTCGTTCTCCAGTGTACAAGTCTTGACGTTGTCCGATGTACTCCGGTGCACCCCGATGTACTCTAGCTGTACTCCGCGTACCCAAGCTGTAGCTGTGCTCCGTGTAATCTCCGTGTGTACTCCTGCGTACACTGAGAAGCCGAGTTGTCGATCCCCCCATATTCCGTAAGGTATACTGCCTGCGCGGGCGCCTCGCAGAGTGTGAGCGGCAGCGCCGTGCCGTAGTAACGTCGACCATTACCGTGCCCCCTACTAGTTGGGAATAAGACATGTTTACCGAGGCGTGTACAGCCGGGCCCGCCCCAGCCCACGCCCCAGTCCCCGCCCACAGCCACCCTATAAAAGCTCTACTTTTACAAACATGAAGACGCCCGGCTATGCTTTAAGCTGCCGCGGGCCCGCCCCGCCCGGCCGCCTCGCCCTCCTCGCCTCGCCGCAGGCCAGTTGTGCGCACGCGCGCTGTGGTCCTAGTGCCGGCCGCACCGCATTTCGACGCAGCTGTGTGGCGAGCTCATATATTAGAAAACTTGATCCATCGCTCACGAGTGCCAGGCTAGCGCGGCCGGGCCGGGCCGGGCCGCGGCCAGAGCCACGCCCCCCGCGCACGCGAACCCTCTCGCTCCCCGGGCCCCGGGCGGGGCGGCGCCTCTGCCCTGCCCTGCCCTGCCCTGCCCTGCCCTGCCCTGCCCTGCCCTGCCCTGCCCTGCCCACCACGGGGCGGGGGCGGCACTGACGGGGTGGGTGTCGTCCACGCCGCGGCCCGGCCCGCTGTTTTAGTGGTATTTAAAAGAAGAAAACGGCGCACAGTTCAGGCCTAGTGCCATGGCGCTTCCTGAATTTGTTTGACGGCTTCTCGTTTGGAATGCTTTGTAGCGGTGTGGGCGGGCGCTGCCGACCGCGGCCGACCCCTGCGGTCTCTCGCCGAGTACCTGGTCGTGCTGACCGCAGCGCGCCGAAGGAGAGTCGCGGCGGCGGGGGGCAATCAGGTCCTCTCCAAGGCACCGGGAGGGTCCGATTGATCCTCTGTACTTGTAGGCGTTGGGTGTCGAGAGAGAGAGAGAGAGAGAGCGAGCGAGCGAGAGCGAGCGAGCGAGAGCGAGCGAGTGAGAGCGAGAGCGGCGACGGAGGCACAAGGACGAGAGTGTAGTGCCATGGAGCCAGGCTTTTGGCAATTTGCTCGCCTCTTCGTCCCTCGCCCCCATCCCCGCTCTCTCTCTCTCTCTCTCTCTCTCTCTCTCTCTCTCTCTCTCTCTCTCTCTCTCTCTCTCTCTCTCTTTCTCTCTCTCTCTCTCTCTCTCTCTCTCTCTCTCTCTCTCTCTCTCTTTCTCTCATTCCCTCCCTCCTAAAGTCCCCGTACGGCCCCATGCGATGGTTCACCAAGGCTGCCATGAATCACTTGACTTCTGTCCTCGGCTCGGCGGCACAGGCCAGGCTGGGGCTCGCTCCGCTCTGTTCCGCTCGAGTCCGCCCGCCCCGCCCCGTCCCGTCCCGATTGTGTGTGGCTTCCTTATCTACGCGGCTCCGTGCCGTGGTGCCTCCGCCTCCGCCGCGGCCACTGCCGATGCGACCAATGGACTTGGGCATCACGGTCGTTGGTCAAAGCCGGTCAAAGCGAGCGGAGAGCGGGGCGGGGCGGGGCGGGGCGGGGCGGGGCAGGGCGGGGCGGGCCGGGGCTGTTGAGCTGGGCGCGGCCGGCCCACCCAGCGTCGCGGCGCTATTTGCAAGGCAGTGCCCGCCCTGCCCCGCCCCGCCCCGCCCCGCCCCGCCCCGCCCCGCCCCGCCCCTGCGTCAGGGGTCGTCTTGTCCTTCGCCCGGTCAACAACAAGCAGGTCCCGACTACTGCGGGTAGGGTAGGTTGCCGCGGCGGACCGCGCCACTCTGCACACCACACCTGGATGCCCTCGCTACCCTGCCCTCCCGGGCAGGGAAGCGGACCAACTGTTACCATACTGTACCATAACTTTGATTTACACATCCATGCACTCAATTTTCTAGTGAGTTAACTAGCCACGATTGAAAACAAAAATAAGGGTTTCATGGCGTTGACTGATATGCACTTATACTCTCATTAAATATGTGTCGTTGTGGGGAAACGCCCTCAACTTCGGCCGTGGTTTATGTGGGGAGTAGGGGCAGGCCCACACACACTTCGCCCCTCCTCTTTGCAGAGTTTTCATTCCCTTTTATTCCTCGCTGGCGGCTGGCGCTCCGGAGCAGACACTCTCGCTTGCCAAGTCGTCTCCCTCTGCTCTGAATCTATCCTGGAGCCGGCTGCTTTAAGGGCCCAGGGGGCGGGGCGGGGCGGGGTGCCCGGGCCGGCCGCCAGGGAGCGCGCGCCGCGACCGGACCGGGCCCGGAAATGAAATAAAACTAGGAGGGGTGGAGCGCATGGGATCCCCGGGCGGGGCGGGGAGGGGGCGGGGGCGTAGGAGTTAGGGCGACCGCGATGCGATGCGACGTCTACTTGGACCTCCTGGTGGCGACGTCTGCACAACTCGCCGCGACGCGACGCGACGCTGCCACCAACTGCCTGGCCTAGCGGGCCGGGCCGGGCCGGGCCGGGCCGCACTCTGCCCCGGCCCGCCCGCCAGGCCCAGCTCACTGCAGCACCGCGTTTGTTTAAGGGGCAATCCGAAGCTTTCTTGGATAGCTCGCGAGTCCTATCAGTTGCTGAGCGAGCGGAGCGAGCAAAGCTCATGGCCTGACAGGAACCAAAGTTTCCGGTCACAACCATTACCTATTAGCTCGCGTCCTATAATCCTCTCGTCCTTAATCTTCCTTTTGATCATATCTCCGGTCTTTTAACCACCCTGCTCGGTGTACACGATTGCAGAGGGTAACGGACCCTATGCCTCGTATGTCAGGTTACAGGCCCACGGGGAAAAGGTCGGGGAAGTTAAGGTCACGGCTTTATGCGGCAGTGCCGGGCCCCGGGCCGGGGCAGGCCGGGGCGGGCCGGGGCAGGCGCAGTACAGGTAGTGTGCCCCGCCCCGGTCAAAGTGCAGCACCCGGAACGGACCGCACCGCGGCTCCTGCCGTTTTATTTCCCGCGGAGGCGGAGGCGAGGGCGAGGGAGAGGGCAGGCTACAACTCCCCGAGCCGCGCCGCGCCGCGCCGGGCAAGTCGCTCTGTACCCGAGGCGTCGACCCCGCGCCCGCCACGCCACGCCGCGCCGCATGGACAAGCAAGCCGTCAACCTCCTGGCGAGCGACGCGACGAGCGAGGCGATATCGAAAAAGTTCTGGCATCCCTGGCATTCCCTCTTTTTTTTCCGCCTGATGGCGCACCGTACCCTTCGCATCGCATCCAATCGACTCGTCCGAGCCGAGACAGACACAAGCGCGCCTGGCTTTGCATGGGCCGGCCGGGCCTAGCCAGAGCGTGTCGCCGAAGCGTCGCGGGCCGGGGCGGGGCGTCGGGGCGGGGCGTCGGGGCTGTGCTAAAGGAGAGGTACTAGTTCGGCTCGGCTGGCTCTGTGCACTCCGGGGCCCTGCCCTGCAGACAGGGCGCGCCTGCCGGCCAGCCGGCAGATCGAACAAATAAAAGCTCCCCCACCCCACCTTACCCCACCCCGCAGGCCCCAGCCCAGCCGTCTCGGGATCAGCCACATTGGTCCAACACTCCCACCGCCACCCGAGAGGAAGCGGGTATGAAACTGGGAGGCAGAAAACGGTCCTAAATGTTGTCGCTTATTCCTCTCACGGAGAAGGCGGAAACGAGACGACTTTGGGAGCATGGAGAGGGCTGCGAGGCCAGATCAAGAGGCCTTTCCGAGCACTTTTCGCCGTCTGAATGTTGTCATCCACTCGTCTTCCAGCTGTCGAAATCTCGTCCTAATTGGTCCCGTTTTAAGACAAGATTCAGTCCACATGTAAACGTGTTATAGACTATAGAAAACAATCAAAACATCAATATTTCTCGGCCGGAGACGGAACAGCTTCCCAGTTTCTTACGGGGGGCGAGGCGACCCCGTCCCTTCCTCTCGCCCTAGCATTTCTCTGTTGGTAAAAGGAAACGTCCAAGGACTATGAATCTCTTTTCCAAGTCTGCATTGTACATTTCACTTGCATACCACATTTTTTTCCTGGCGCCTATTTCTCCCTACCCCCCCCCCCTCAAACGACTAGCACAACTCTCATGTGTTTCTCATTGAGCTCTCATGCGTCATGCCACTCGTGTGCCGCTGCAACTCTGCACGCAGGTTGTGATTCACACTGTGACCCGACCATAATTACGAACGCTACCCTGCGGCGTCTGGTCTGGCATGGCGACCCACACCCAGACCCGTCTGTCTCTTTTTTTCACTTTCTGCTTCCATACCATGTTAATGTTTTTGTCTTTGTCGAGTTACTGCCCCCAGTGTGCCCGCTACGCTTTGCGCATGGCTGAGTACGCCAGTGTGGTCCTGTATCCTCCTAACTAGCACAAGGAAAAACGCGCAAGCGTAGCATGCACACAGAACTCGGTAGTCTGCGAAGAAAATATTTGGAAAGATTGTAGTGGCCCTTTTTTTTTCATGTTCGATCCAGCGCTCTAAAAACAAATTGCATAGATTTTTTGGGGGCGGGGGGTGGGGGGGGGGGAGGGGGGGGAGTGAGCCCTTTCCGGTGCGCTTGCTGGCACGATGATGTGGCGATCCAGCGACTCTCTCTCTCATTGTGCGACCGGAATGCCGAAACAAGCCAACGCGCCGCGCCGCGCCGCCCGGCCCGGCCCGGCCCGGCGCAACACGAGATCGCATCACACGCGCGGGCGCACGCGCCGTATTGACAAGCTGTCATCTGTGACAATACGTGCCGCCTCGCCACGCCCCGCCACGCCCCGCCACGCCCCGCCACGCCCGGGCGCTGTCCCTCCACGCGACATGGCGCATTCCTCGTGCAAGTATTTGTCGCCCCGGAGGCTGGCGGCGCGATCCACGTTCATGTCGCCCCCCCCCCCCCCCTCCCCCTCCGCCCAGGCTCGGACCGTCTCCAGGCCGTGAGGCAGAAACAAGGGTTATTCTGAAGCACTCAACAGGAGCGTACAATACACTGGCACGGGACGGGACGGGGTCTATGCTCGCCCGGCCCGTCAGCATATGAACGCTTCAGTGGCTCGGCACCGCCAGTGTATGTACCACCACCACTGTGAAAAAAAATTTCCGGATTTATACGATATGTTTTGTAAATTGCGATTTAGGAGATATGTTGAAAATGTACAATCCAGTCTTGCTCATGATTGCGAGTTTCAAGTCGATACGTAGTGCTTGTATTACGATTTATGATTGTAAATTTTATAAATTTTATAACTGTACTTCGTGGAAAAAAATTCCCGTAAACCGACAAGTATTTCTTACAGAATACTGTTGTGGAAAAAAAATTCCCCGCCATGACAAATGTTTTTTATTTCTTCTATGTTTGTAGCCCGTGCTCTCTGGTTAGTGCCTCTGCCCTGCCGTTCTCAGCGTTCTCAGGGCCATCAAGCCGAACGCCGTGCAGTGTGCGTCGGGAATGGTTCCGCGTAGCTTGCGGTTCGGTGGAGTGGTCTGAGCGGGCTCTGCCGGCTGTGTCTGTGTTGGGGCCCGGCCCGCCGCAACCGCGCCGCCCCCGCGCCGCCCCCGCGCCGCCCCCGCGCCGCCCCCGCGCCGCCCCCGCGCCGACCCCGCGCCGCCCCCGCGCCGCCCCCGCGCCGCCCCCGCGCCCGCGCCGCCCCCGCGCCGGGCTACTCCAGTGGCAGCCACACCCGCTGGATCGCGGCGGGCGGGGCGGGGCGGGCGCGGCGCGGCTTGGCTCATTAACTGAACCCGCCTCGACCCGCTCACGGCCGCGCTCATGGTATTGGCCGTTCACTTCCTTTACTGCGCTGCCCGACGCCCTGGACGCGCTGCCGGGCCGGGCCGGGCCAGTGGCGGTCTCGTCGCTACGCAACGGCGAGCAGGGGCTCACCGGGCTCACCGGGGCGGGGGCGAGGCGCGCTGGGCGGGGTGGGGAGGAGCGGACGCGCTACCGCCGCTACCCCAAACGGACCCGCCCGGCCCGGCCCCTGCCCGCCCCCCGCCCTGCCGGACCTATGCGGACCGCAGGCTCGATGACGGCCAGGTCCCGTTTACTTCGTACGGAACGTAAACTCGCGGATCCAATGACCTTCCCTTCGCGGTGCGATAGTCGCGGTGACTTGTAGAGCGCTCTGCTGCGCTGCGGCGGGGTGGACAGGACAGGACAGGACACCCCCCGCCCCGCGGGCCCTGGCCGGCCCGGACACCGCCCACCGCACCGCCCTGCGCTGCACTGCTCATGATTGAGTAACCAGGTGAGCGGATGTGCTTACCGCACCTCCCGGCCATATTCTCCTCATGTCCGCCGCTCGCCCCGCCCCGCCCCGCCCCCAGGGACCCGTACGTCGTACGGCGGGGCGGCCTGGGCCCGCGCTGGGCCGCCCCACTGGGGGTGTACGACCAGGAGCGGGCGAGACTACCCGCAGCAGCAAATAGCTGCAAGACGCCCCGCCCTGCCCGCCCCGTTCCCCGCCCCGCCCCGCCCCGCGCCGGCCCGAGTCAGAGTCAGTGTCAGTCCCAGCAAAAGAGTTCTCCAGACAAGTTCCTCAGACTAGCTCCCCTGCGGCTATTTTACCTGACAGCACCGGCTCGACTCACCGAGTCTCCCCTGACCTTTTTGTTTTTCTCATCTTCTGGAGCCCGGGCCGCTTGCTCCTCGGCCTGCTGTCAGGACTTAGACCCGGACCTGTTTGAGTTAAGCCTCGAGGTTTTTCTCCTCGGCGTGGCGGGGCCTGGCGCGACACATAATGGGCCGGGGGTGCGCCGCGCCAGCGCTTGCAGGAGCACGCGTCCTAATAGCTCTGGCAGTGGTCGCGCCATGACCCGCGCAGCGTGCCCCCCCCCCTCCCCCACCCCCACCCCCACCCACGTCGTAATTGGCGGCCAAGTGGCACAGCGCGCCTGCCTGGCCGCGCCAAGGGGGCAACGACTATCAAATTCTGTCTCAGCCGGATTAATGATTACCTGGGTTATCCCCAGATTACTCCTGGATTACCACAGATTACCTCAAATTTTCTCGGATTACCCCTCCCGGATTACCCAAACGGCTGTGAGCCGGATTACCTCCCCCCCGGGACTCACCTCAGCGGGTTGAGGATGGCGCGGTGCCGGTCGATGGCGATGGCGGTGAGCGTGAACACGCTGACCGTGACCGTGAGCACCTGCACGAACGGGCAGAAGGGGCACATGAAGTGCGGCAGGATCCAGCGCTGCAGCAGCGCGGCCTGGAACTGGAGCAGAGAGACGGTCCGGTTGAGATCTTGCAGGAGCATGGCGGCCGTTCTCATTACGCGCGCGACCAACCCCATTGCGCTAATGAGCAGCTTTAGAGTTATGGCGTCGTGTTGAAGTCTATATTCCTCATCGATTAATAACTATAGCCGAACGCGTCCGCCACCTCCCCCATGTCCAGTGCGTGCCGGCCGGGGTGGGCTGGGCTTGCAGGAGGCGTTGTGGCGTCTCGCTCGCGCCCCGCGCAGACCACTGCGTGCGGGCCGGGGCGGGGCGGCTCTACGACGTGGGCTGGCTGAGCAGGCCTTATTGTAGTCCCGTCAGCTGTCAGGGCAACTTTCGCATGGCGGGGCTTAGGGCCGCAGCGGCGTGGCTCGCTATGTTTTTTTCGCCCGGTCTTAGCGGTGGAAACAAGCAAAACTCGCGCCGGACAAAAAAAAAGGTGGACTGACAAGCGGCTCGTGGGCAGGGTGGGGCGGGGCGGGGCTGTCGGCCCGCCGTGGCCTATGGGAAGGTCCAACCACTCATGCCTATAATTATTTATTCAAGCGACCGTCCCAATCTTGCGGGGCAGAGCGCGTTGTGCCTGTGGCGGTCGGGCTGAGGAAGGGTTGTGGCGGGGCGCGGCACGGCACGGCACGGCACGGCACGGCACGGCACGGGCACACCGGCCCGAAAGGTCGACGCGAGGGCCGGGCGGGGCCGGGCCGGGACTCCCGTAAAATAATGAGTCCACGCTTCGACGAGCTCGCCCCGCCTCGCCCCGCCTCGCACAGCAGCAGCAGAGACACGCCTAAGTTTCGACGTGCAAAGGAGCGCGGCGGGCGGCGCCCTGGGAATAAGATTTATCGATGGTCAGGGCGTGCAGCGTCCCGCCCCGCCCCGCCCCGACCCGCCCGCCCCGCCCCGCCCCGCCCCGCCCCGCCCCGCCCCGCCCCGCCGCGCTGCAACCAGGGCCGCGGCGCGAGGACGATCGATCTACGAGTCTTGCTTCCCGCGGCTTCCTGCGCCGCCGTAACGTGTGGTCCCCCGGGCCACGCCACGCCACGCCCCGCCCCGCCCCGCCCGCCCGCGGGCCCCGGGCTGTCACTGAGTATCTACCGGTGCGTATGACGTCCCCTGGGCTGCGGCCCCGGCCCGCGGCAGACGAGGCACTCCGCCCTCTCCACGTCGTTCTGCACGTCTTGCTCGACGCGCACCTCGAAGCCATTAGTGACGGCCGTGTCAGCGGCACGTCACATCGCTCACCCGGCCCGGGACAGGGACACCCCCGTGTCGTGTTGGGGCGGGGCGGGGCGGGGCGGGGCGGGGCGGGGCGGGGCGGCGTGGACGGCTGCCGGAGTGTCGGGGTCCCGACCGAGGCAGACACCAAAGGGGTGGAGCGGAGACGGACCGCAGAGCGAAGAAAGCCGTTATGAGCGCCACACGTACAGGGTCGTGCGCCGGGCTGGGGGTCCTATTCCAGGCCCGCGCCCCGCCCCGCCCCCCGGACACGCTCCGCACACACCCTGCCCCCATTGCTTTCTCATCCCCTTCTCACCATCCGAGTCTACTCCATACCGCTGCTTTTCTCTCTCTCTCCCTCTCTCCTCTCTCCTCTCTCTCCCTCTTTGTCCGCGTCCGCCCTCCATCGCCACGTGCCGGCCCGTGCCGGTGGTTCACTATCCCCCGGGCGGCGCGCGGTGTTTAGCCTCGGCCCGTGTGCACGTGCACGCGGCAGTGGCCGCGGCAGAGGCCGGCGCGTGGCGCGGGGGCGCTGTGCCGTGCCGTGCTGAGCTTCGCAAGGGAAGGGCGGCGGTATGTGAGATCTAAGCAGAGCTCAGCTTGAGGGGGCGGCGGCGGCCATGCGCTACCCACGTGACAAACTCAAAGCACCGAAAAAGTTCGAAATTTGAGAGAAAGGCGAGTGCGAAGCTAAGGGAAGTACGTGGACACTAGAACAATGAATAGTGGGCTCTCATGTGGTCGGAAACGAGTGTCGGAGGTCAGTCATCCGAGCACCGTGAGGCGGGCCGCTCTGCTGTGCGCAGCTGGAGCGAGCTGTCTTCTGTTACTTCAACTTGGAAGTGAGATGAAAACTTGGCGCAAGTCTCTGGCTGAACGCTTTGCGCGCATATTCAGTGTGGCCGCGCCCGCGCCGAGCGGAGGCAGCAGGCTGGCGCCGTGCTCACACCGAAACTCGGGGAGGTATGCGTCATGTGACGCGCCCGGGGACTGGCAAAGGGGAGAGAACGAGGGAGGATGGGAGAGAGAGAGCGGGACTGGCGTGGGGCGTTGGGGCGTGATGGTAGAGGGGAGGGAGTGACTGCTGGTGGTGCTAGCACACCGCCACACCGGTTTACTTTGCGGCGCGGAGGCGCGGCGCGCGCGTGAGTTGCGCACACATGGTTTCATGGCTCATTTTTACGGACATTAAAACCCAGCCCTGCGGTGCCCTGTGGCTGCTGCCGAGGACCGGCTAAGCCTCGGGATTTGGCTGGGGCTGTCGAGCGGGCCGGGCCGGGGCGGGGCGGGGCGGGGCGGGGCGGGGGAGGGTGACGCGAGGTAGGGAGCCCCTCCAGGCTCCCTGGGGGTGAGGCCCCCCCGTACCATTGCGACTTGCCCCCCCCCCCTCCCCCCCCCGCCTCGTCACCAGTCAAGTAAAACTGGGGCTGTTTTCTCTTTTCTCATTTGGGGCACAGCTAGCGCAGCAGCCGCAGCAGCCGCAGCAGGTCGTACAACAGGGCTGAGCCTGCGGGCCTGCGGACATGCAGTACATGGGCTTATACGACTTCTCTGTTTGTGTGTGGGGCCTAACGAAGACGAACGTCGTTAGCGCACGTGTGCGTCACGTGCACGTTACTTCTCTCTGGCATGCGCTTTCCCCGTCGCACTCGCTCTCTCATTGACGCCCCCAGCTTTGTCCCTATTTGCATGTACAATCGTTGCGCGCATGAGCCCGGCCCGTGGTGGTGCAGCCCAGCCCCTGCTCGGCGGGGCGTCTGCTTTGCATACGGCACGCTGCTCGGGGTGCATACTACGTCGCGTGGCGTCGCGTCTGGCCCGCACCTGGAACGGGATGGCGAACAGGCCGATGACGATGTCGGCCAGCGCCAGGTTGGCGATGTAGTAGTTGGTGACGTTCTGCATGCCGCGCGAGGTGGCCACGATCCAGATGACGAGCGAGTTGCCGAGGACGGCGACGGCCGAGATGGTGCCGTAGAAGATGGAGAGCAGCACGATGATTCCGACGGGCACATCGTAGAGCTCCTCGTCTGCAATAGGAAATAATTTTAAATTGTTTGTCTCCCGCATATATTTAGATTGGCTCAGCCCGCGCCCGTCGGCTCTCTGCGAGGCACACGCCCCATGCCCACCCTGCCATTCACACACTAAAATCTTATAAACTATTGTATTCTCGAGCTCTGTGTGCATGCCACGCTTGAAGAAATTTTTTCACAGAGTACTGAAAGTGTACCAGCGTATAGCGTGCACACAGAACTGTGAATAAAATAGTTGTTTTATTTTAGCGTAGAGCCTACTATGTACATCGCCGCTACCATCATCCCTCCACCATCCTCCCTCCCTCCAGCCCACCCCGCCCATTTCTTCCCGAGGAGATTACTTGTTATTGGCAGTAATCTCCAGGAAGTTCCCCCTGATCCCCCGTAACTCAGAGCGTCACTGAGATGAGCGATCCCTGTTCCTGGCGTGGCCTAGCCTCGAGGTACACTCCATCATCTGCCTATGCGCGCAGGTAACTCAAGCCTCTTACCGGAACAGCGCCCCAGCAGCAGAGATAGCGTTGTGCTGCTGTCATCTCACCCTCCTCGATGGTATTTCTATACTACATGAACTCTTGGTCGCGCATTCTCTCTGGGCTACCCATTATAAAAACCGGAGCGCTGCTCTTTGAAGAGGGTGAAAGTCCAAACGCCGTACCCCGTCGTGCTGGCCTACAACGTCCCGCCCGGCGGCCACTTTTACGGGGCCAATTTGTGCCGTCAGCACAGAGAGAGAGAGAGAGAGAGAGAGAGAGAGAGAGAGAGAGAGAGAGAGAGAGAGAGAGAGAGAGAGAAGGACTGGGGAGGGGCGAGAGGGCAGACTGCCGTTTCGCCGCCCAGCCGAGGCGTCACTTGACTCGCACGAGGCGGACGGGAGGGGGGTGGGGCCCTCCACTCTGTTAGGGAAATTGGCGGAAGGACACCAGAGGCCTCGCCTCGCACCGGCCAATTATGCAGAAAGTGATCTCTCTCTCCGCCACCTCTTTGCTCGCACCGTCCGACCTCTGTCACGCCTCGCCCGCTCCGCAGTGACACGTGACACTGGTCAGTGAAAGAACGCGCTACCAATCAATACGTCTGTGCAACTCGCGCCCGTTTTGCCAGGGCTGCCATTTCTTCTCCCTCGATAAAGCGTAACATTTGGTTGTATGATGCTCGACGAAAATACTACTTTTTATTTTTTTTATTTTACTCTCTCCTTTGCAGTTCTAATATTCTCGCCTTTCCTTTGAGGACGAGAGCTAAAGCTGACGTGCGCTACCCGCGAGGCTACCCTACCCGCACGTCACGTCTAAAAGTGAGCCGCTGCTGTGGGAGGGGTGCTGTATGCGGTGTACCAACATAGCAGCTCCCCAAACCCGCGCGCTGTCAGCCGCGCCGCGGCCGCGGCGTCCCGTCCCGCTCTGGAGGGAAGAAAAAGGGGCCGGGGCCGGGGCGGGCCACCACCCGGTCTCGTGATTTGAGCTCATTCCCCCCACCCCATCCGTCCATTTCCTCATAGTGAAAAATGCCGGGGCCGGGCCGGGGCCGGGCCGGGGCCCGCCTCCGCTTGGTAGCCCAGGACGGCTACCGCAATGCCCGGCCCAGCCCAGCCGATCCGTCACTGCGGGCCTCGGCCCGGCCCCGGCCCGGCCGCGGCCGCTCCGAGCGAGGCGCGGCGGCGCGTGGCGGGGCGGGCTCGGGCTCGGGCCCCCGCCAGGGTGGTGAGAGCCCCTCCCTCTCCCCGCTCTGTGTGCCGAGCCGAGTCCACGTGCGTTTGTTTAGTGAAATAGGACAATTAATGCAGTATGAAGAATGATATTTCACTTTTAGCTAGCGCATTGCAGTAAATCTGTCTCCTGGGATTCCCAGGAAAGCTGGTAATTTTCCAGGACTTATCCTGGAAATTCCCAGGAACTTTCCTGGAAATGTGGCAACTTTCCTGGGAATCTCAGGAAACAGATTTACTCTGTACGTCCTTTGCTCCAATAACTCACCTTCCACCACCGTCAGATTGCCGTAGGTGCAGTTGCAGAGGGGCGCGCCGTCCGGGCACCAGGTGGAGCAGTTCCCGCCGAGGTACGCGTAGTGCTCCGGGTAGTGCGCGGGCTCTGCGGGGAACAAGCAAGGCGCTGCACTCATTTCCCATGTTGTAATAATGTTTCCAGCCTAGTCATGCCCTGTCCTACCACTGCACAAGAACATCATTAATTGTCTTCTAGGGTATTTCAACGCCAATCTGTATGTCGAAACAGATTCAGCGTTTTGCTGCACGCGGCTAGAAACCTTCAATTCAAGTAACTTTTTTAAAAGAGAAAAAAATTATAATTAAATTCAGAGCGCGCCTTGAGCCTGCGCCCTGCGCCAGGCTCTGGAGAGAAACAATACATCGCGCAGGGTATTATTCAACGCTCAAACTCTTTAATCATCTCTAGCCTCATTTTTCCCCCTGTGATATACTTTTTTATGTTCCTAACGGCCGTGCCTCGCAAATTAAACGCGGTGCACATTTGTCAACGCCATCGCGCAGCATAGGTGGGTGGCTACCCCGCCCCGCCTCGCCCCGCCCGCCGCCCCACCCCCCACCCCGCCCCCATCCTCGTGCCCGATGGCACGGGGATCGCGGTGGCCCGGCCCTCGCGGTGCTCAACAAGTCGGGGGTTCGCGGCTTCGCCCTTAATAATGAATCGGGATTGTGAACGACCGGGGCTGTGGTTTAGGCGGGGCGGGGTGGGGCAGGGCGGGGCGGGGTGGGGTGAGGTGGGGCGGGGCGGAGTGGGGCCGCGGGGCTCCGGCGGCGGAATCGGCTGCACGGCTGATCAGGGAGGCGCGCCTGGTCCATTAGCTGAGAGCCCGCGCTCCGACGCCTCGCCTCGCCCCGCCCCGCCCCGCCAGCACCGCCTAGGCACCCCGTACCCCTCCCCACCTTACCCAGCCCCGGCAGTGCGGCGCGGCGCCCCACCCCAAACTAAGCCCACAGACGGACGCTACAAATCCGTCTTCATTCGATTTCAGCTCGGTGCGCAAAGCAGAGAGATATCGGAGGAGCGTGGCGAGGCTCTGGCTCGGACTCGCGCAGGCAGAGCACGCGGCCCGGCCCGGCCCGGCCGCGCGGTTACCTTACGAGAGTCAGACCTGTCCTGTCCTACCCGTGGCTTTGCGGAAGGGAGAGTGAGCAACTACTGGCACTGCATCTTGATTGCTGTCGGCTGGTGTGGGCTGCGGGCGGGTCTGAGCGGCGCCACGCGGCGCGGCGCGGCGCGGCGCGGCTGCAGCTTAGCGAACGGCTGTTTCTTAAATTAATCTCTCTAGCGCTGCTAGCAGGGCGCACCGCTCCGGCTAGATTAGGAGTGGGCCGGGGCCGGGTGGCCGGTGCGGTCTGGATGGATGAGGCCAGGACCACCCCTGCCTGCAGCAGCTGGCCGCGGCCAGATGAAGACATTAATAAATAACGGCAAATTAGTCCGCCGCCCCGCCCCGCCCCGCCCCGCCCGGCCCTGCGTACTATTGTTCCGCGTATGCACTGGACGCCCGCCCCCGCCGCCCCCTGTTCCTGCACGCCCCGCCCGTCCCTCTGCCGTCCTCCTCAACTTCCTAAGCCGGTGTACCGACCCGTGCAATGAGCCGAGGGAGCCGCCAAGGAGCCAGCCCCAGCACCTCCCTCTGACCTCGCGCCCACCAACTTGGTGCTCAGGTTGGCCGTTCGTTTTCGTTGGACCCTAGCCCGGCCCGGGCCGGCGCGGCACGGCGAGCCCCAGGCCAGACGAGTGGTTTTATGTGGCGCTCGAGGAGGCTCGCTGGTGGGAGTGGGCGGGGCGGGGCGCGGCGCGGCGCTGCGAGGGAGCGCCTGTAGAGCGGAGGATAGGCCACCCGCCTCGCAGAGGTGCTCGACGGGTCGGCTTCCTCGCGCCGCGCAGCTGAGCTGGGCCGGGCCGGCCGGCCGGGCAGCGGCGTTGTTCGTGGGTTTGTTGTAGCGCTTACTTCGCTCAGCCCGCCGCACGTTCTTCCAGTGTGAATAACCGTTTTGTCTTGTTTCTTATTGTAATTTTCTCCACACGGTCTATTTTCTCCGTAGACTCCCGCTGCCCCCCCCACCCCCCCCCCCCCCCCTTGCTCCTCGTAGGATGAGTGTCAGTCATGTGCGGCATCCCGCACTCCACGACAGGGCTGATTTGTAGGTGGGGCAGATAATCATATCTGCCGTGGTGGCGGGGCGGGGCGGCTAACCCACACCTCCCTGAGCCCACCCTTCACCTCACGGCCCCGCCCTTGGCATTGCCCCTCCAGCGGCACGAGCGATGAATGGAAGACAAGCAGAAGGGAGCAGGCTACATTCAAATTGTTCAAAACCTTTTCGGAATTTCAGTTTTAAATAGTTTGTGCTAAGGTGGGCCCGTGTGAGTCGGGTGGTTAACGCGTCACAAAGGGGGCGGTGATGCGCGCGCTCGCTGCCTGGGGTGAGTGCTGAGGGGCCGGCCGGTGTGTGCCATCCACCTGTCACTGCCAGACTTCCCGAACGCAACCACAGACCAACTGGCCGGGCCGCCCCGACCCGTGTTCCCTTGTGGTTGTAGATAGTAATCGAACACTCACGTCGACATTATATTTGACATTGTTATAGTCAAAGAAAACCTTGCGAATGTCTTTGCAAGTGGATCTTAGGGATGTATGCATAAATTCTACACTCAGGCTTTACGCTACTGTACCAGCATTATCATATTCTTTTCTGCTTGTGTAAATTTAATTTTGAAAGAAAATTGTTATGGAATATCGTGTAACTGGGCTGTAAGTCGCAAACAAGTGCGGAGCCGTGCGGAGCCGTGCGGAGCCGTGCGGAGCCGTGCGGAGCCGTGCGGAGCCGTGCGGAGCGCCATGGTCCGGTCCGGTCCGGTCATGGTCCGCTGGGGCTCGGAGGGGCCGAATGGCCTGATTCCGCCGCACGTCACGCCACGTCCGGTGCGCGCGGAATATTAATACAAGCCGCGGCTGCAGCCGGCCGGGCCGGGCCGGGAGTGGCTGGGAGCCGAAACCAGACAGATACATGGACCGATGGGATGCGGCCCTCTGTGCGGAAAAACAATAAACGGGTGTGGGACTGTGGCGGCTCGGCTCGGCTCGGCGGACAAAGTCATCCGTGCGAGGATGATGGAGTTCGGTCAATCCGAGTCGGAGTGAGGAGAGGAAGGCTCCCAGTGGACACGGCGTGGCGTCCCGACCCCCATCGCCTTCCCGGG
This sequence comes from Frankliniella intonsa, assembly GCA_033675135.1. Lineage (NCBI taxonomy): Eukaryota > Metazoa > Arthropoda > Insecta > Thysanoptera > Thripidae > Frankliniella > Frankliniella intonsa. Next base: position 13,504,271 of record CM066253.1, read on the forward strand.
GGATGAAAGTGAAGACGGAGTACACTGGAAAACGTGGCGTAGTAGTTGTGAGATCGTTTTTGAACGTGCCCGAACCGCCCTTTGGTCTATGGTCCCAGCGTGTGCTGAGTATTTCTTGTAACCTTTTCCCCATTCACTCTGAAAAAATCAGTATTTCTTGTATAATTCAGGACGAGCCAGCGCAATGCTAGAAGGCTTAGCTACATCAACACAACACCGCCGTGTCTAACAGTCAAGCGGGACGAGCACAGCATGGGGGATGCGAGTGCACTTTTTTTTATGTGATCAGATAAGGTCCTAGACAAAGGCCTTTCGCAGCTGGGATCGGATCATGTTCGCGTCGTCGGAAAAAGCAAGGAAACCGGATGGAGGATAACGAGGAAGGGGACGCAACGCTCCAAAGAGACCTATGGTAAAAGGGGAAATTGGTTGGATTTATGAAGGGAGAGAGAGAGAGAGAGAGAGAGAGAGAGAGAGAGAGAGAGAGAGAGAGAGAGAGAGAGAGAGAGAGAGAGAGAGAGAGAGGGAGCGAGAGAGAAAAGAGTGTCGAAGTCCGGCCGCCACACGTAGGGCAAGCGGATTTCTGTGGTTCGTCCGCCGAACTTTTCGTGGGGGGAGTGGCGTCCGGTCTTGCGCCAGCCAACCCCCCCCCCCCCCCCTACCACTACTTCGTATCTCAGGTTGGGCCGCACGTTGCAGGGACCTTTTCCAGTGTGACACCCCCCCTGCGGAAAGGTCCGAGGGGATCATACAATGGCGAGAAAATTGAACTCGGATATCAACTCAGCGGCGGCGTGTGGCCACACCGCGCAGACCACTGCCTTCCATTTCCTCTGCGGTAAATCCCCCTCGTAGCGGTGTAGGTAGGGTGGGGGCGACAAGCAGTGTTGCCAGAGAAGTAGGCAAAAACTGCCCACGATACACCTGTGTGCGGTACCAACGCTTGCCTACTCGGCAAAGGAAACTCTTATGGGAGAGTGTGCCTGGTTGGTCTCTCGAGTGGTATGAACCAGTTATTACTAATTCATTGAATAATGTGGTTTTCTGTTGGTTACTCCATTGACAAAGGAATGTCAAAGTAAATAACATTCGTAAAACTCTTCAGAAAAATGTTCGCAGCTATGGGAAACCTGGAGTAATTGTTTCCAACGTATCTATGAAAACTGCCCTTTTCCGAGATTTTCCACGATTTTTCATTGCCTAGCCGTCCCAAGATCGCCCCGTGCGACATGGCGCCGACGGCCATAGCTCAGTGAGGGCCAAGTGGAGAGGAGACGAGTGACCATCGACCGGCGGGGATGATGAGGGCCGCCCCGGCCGGCGCCCTTTACGAGTTGATAAGCGACGCCCCGCCCCAGTTATAGGGCAGATCACTTTTATGTGCATGGCCGGGGCGTATCGTGCGCCGCGCCGGAGCAGCACGGAGCAGGGGGGAGCGAGAAGGCTATATGCGTGAGCGAGAAAACCAGAGGGAAGGTGGAGGGGTGAAAGGGGGTTTTATTCCTGTCGAAAATGCGTTGGTAATTACGCATAATGACTGGTGTAAGCCTCGATGATAGCGCATGCGCCACGATTTTTTCAGTATACGTGACCTCGGTACGCGTCGCGAGCTCAGCAGTGCAAGTGTGTGGGGGCCGGGGCCGGCCTGGCGGCGAGGTCCGGGTTAAACCCGCTGTCCTGGCCCGTGGACTGGGCCACACACAATGGCAGGCAGTGCGGTAGGGGAGGGGCTCGGCTCCACCCACCCCATATTCTCACCTACAGCTTATTAGCTTGTGGGGTTGTGCTGCGCCCGGGCTGCGCTCTGCTGAAGAATAACATTCGTGCTCCCAAGAATTCCTTTGTGTGGCGGGGGAAGTTATGTTCCCCTTTCCCCTCGGCCACCCTCTCCCTGTGAAAAAACGCAAAGCCCACCTCCTGGGCTGTCAGTCGTTGTGGAGACCGAGGTGGCAACCAGCCTACCAGCACGCGTCTTCTGTGCTTGTAATTTGTTTTAATACTACTTCACTTATATTTTACCGTGCAGAAAGGAGTTGCTGGAGAGTACTCTCGTGAGACTGGAGATCCAATCTGCCTGTGGTGCGTGCTGTGCAAGGTATCCCAGAGGGATATGATGCAGTGCTTTTTTTTTTTGTCTTAAATAATATTTCAGCAAGCTCTTAAATTTTATTTTCAATCGGACTCCTCCCAATTTTGGTTCGAACAAGCCTACATGTCATAAGGTTACAATCACTTTTTAGCATACTTAAACTAAAGCGGAGGCAGGCAAGTATGGGTCGGATGCCTGCCACAGGTGGGTTCGTTCGAACCTATATTTTACAAGGAATACAATGGTTTTAATTTTAAAAAAAATAAAGAGCCTGCTTAAAAATATTTTTTTTTTTTTTAAATATCATGACGCGTGTCATTCTTTTGCTATGACAAGCAGCAGTCCGGGGTTTACAGTGTAAGGTAAATATTTCTACGAATATTTTGGTGCAATGTATGAACTAATGGGAATCATATTTTTATTTAAGAAATGTAAGCAATTTTCCTTTCCTTAGGGTTCTGCCCGTTTCCCTCTTGGCACGTTTTTGGATTCAATGGAAGTTTCCTTTCATGACAAACTTCGAAATCGTGATGCCCTACGACGCCGTTTGCGTCTGGTACAGTAGCAAGCAAAAATAGTAAACGGGTGCCTGACGTCAATGGAAGAGGTTTTGTTTTGTTGCCTTCTGCCTCCCCTGCCGCATCCACTACTCCCACTCATCCCGCGTGACATGGCGACGGCAGAAAGTAGTCTTTGGGGATTTTCTTTCGCAGCACTTGACGCGAAGGCCGCGGGGGCGGCGGGGCGGGGCGGGGAGGCCAAGCGGCATTAGCGGGGTAAAAACAACATGCGGTGCCGCGAGCGCTCTCTGCCGCGCCGCCCCGGCCCGCTCTGCCCCGCCCCGCCCCGCCCCGTACTGCTCTCTGGTGCCCCGCCCCTCTGTCCTTGCCCCGTGCCGGGAGTATACAGCAGCAGAGATGGGGATATTTCCGTAACAAACTCCGACGGTCCTCCCGCTGCGCTGCGCCTTGTGTGTGTGTGTTTGTGTGTGGCTGGTGCCGAGCTAAGCTGGCGTACTTTTCGCAGGTTGCAGCGCCCGCGGTGGCATCTGGACCTGGCAGGGGGCGGGGCGGAGCGGGGCCGCTGCAATTCCAGGCGCGCCGTTAGGGAACTGAGCGGCTGTCTCGACCTCCGGCGTGCTGCTGCGCCGCGCTAGGACACTCCCCCCGCCCCCTCTGGCCCAGGCAGCGCGGTGCTTCCGTGCGGTTTACCTGTCCACTATTCCGCAGCTGGTGCCTCGGCTGCTTCGCTATGGCTCCAGGCGCTCTCACGGTCCACCTCCTGCAACCCCCCCCCCCCCTTACCTCCCCTCCAAGACACGGGGGTTAGGTTTTGGTCCCGCAGGAGTGCTCAAAGTGGTATACTGACTCTGCAACAACAACTAGCCCTTAAGCCCGGGATATAAGCCAAACTAGAGATGCGTTAGGCTGGGTCTTCGCATGGAATACGCTCCGCGAGCGAACATAATCCGAACTGTGTACTACCCACGCTTGATATGGGACTGATACTTACCCCGTTAGATGCGAAACTGTGAACTGCCGTTTCACCCTCACCTGGCAACTAATCTGTGCACAGCTGGCCCCCTCCCCTCCCTTCACTTTCTGCGTCCCCTCCAGACTCTGTGCTGACATGACATTTTCTAAGGCCACGCTTTTATTTAAAGATAGCGAGGAGGCGGGCTGGACCGACCTTGCGGGGGAAGTCGTTTTACAGAACCCTTGGGGCCTAAGTGTCCAATTTTTGGAGCTAATTTATAACAAGAAATTAACTCTTAAGAGTCGCCAATCAGAATTCAAATCAAGGGTATCGTACTTAATCCAATGTAATTGATTTCGAATGAATGATGCCACTGTCGCAAAGTCAAAGTAAAATTCTTTTAAAACTTCAACGCCAGACTCAGACAACGTTCACTTAGAGCTAAAACAGAAATGGCTGCTAATAATTCGCAATAAATCGGTCAGTGGTTTTAAATGCCTCTCGGCCGCCCCGCTGCCACTGACAGGGCCTGCGGGCGGGCGGGCGGGCGTCATCAGCCAGCGGGGGTGGTGAAAGTTGCGCGGAACGTAAAGAAATAACACCGAGGCAGTCCGTCAAACAGTGGGCGGACGATATTGGCAACTTTCACGGAAGCGCAACCGGACGCCGAGTATCGCCCCAGTTATAAATCGGGCCTGTAGATAATTTATTGCGCTGTCTTTAGACGCGGCGGGCGGACGCAAAACTTCCCCACTTTCGCACTGCTTTCCTTCCGTCTCCCTCCCGCTTGAAATAAGGATTCAGCCGTACGATATGGGAAGGCAATTTCTCGCACAATGACCGAGGCAGAGAGGTTTGGTCACCACAAAATGGGTAGTCGTGAAGAGATATTGGGAGAACCCTGCAATCTCCTCTTAGCGCGGCACAATGGAGAGCAGAAGGGGAGGGGCATGGTCTCCGCCTGAGTGTTGTGTCCGTGCGCGTGTGGGAGCGTGCGTGGGCGTGCGCGTGCGTCAGTGATTGCAGCGTGTAGGAGGAAAGCCGACTCGGCCACGCTCATATGCATATATAAATTTCTGCAAAAGCACGAACAGTATTTTTTATTTACGCAAGATTGTAAGTTGTTAAAATGTGTGCAATTTATGCGTAATTCTTGGACAGCAGCACAGAAATCCTTCTCTGGTTTCGTGTGTGCATCCCCATTTTTAAGTGATGCCGGAGAGACGCGTAGAGGCGGGTTGAGGGAGGATGGATTGGAGGGGTTGGGTGGGCGGCATCATCTGACCGCGATGTGCCAGTCAAGGGGAAGCCGCGCAATCGCTTTGTCATGACGGCTGAGCCGAACGGAGCCTCTGCTAATTAAAATGAATGACTGTCTGGGCTGGGCGCACCAGACCAGGACCCGGCACGACCATGATATTATTAATATCTCTACAACTTTCTAGCCGCCTAGTCTCTTGGAGCCTAAACAGATAATTTCCTACAACGCATAGCAATGTGCGTAAAAAAGTGATCCCTAGGATGGAACCCGATGGAACCCCTTTAGAAAGAAAAAAAAAAACTATGCATGAATGGAGGTGGAAAGGCACAGATATCCTCACTAACCTATTTATTTTGTTGTTAATTTGCCTCTCTTTGCTGTACACTCACAGTTTTCATATGAACCAACATATTCAGAGTCTGGGCGGTACAGTAGTCCCCACGCAAACACACGTACTTTGAGGCATATATTTTGCTGGAAACACAGATATCACGACCCTGAACCATTGTAGTCTGGGATCGTTTGTCGCGCGCTGGTGCCAGAGGAACGTCAGTAGACGTAATGAGTTTGTTTGTTCTCCGCGTTGGGTTGTTTAGTTACGCTCCCGTCTCCAAGTAGGTTGAGGTAGGGCTACGGGTCTGCCCCGCCCCGCTCCACCTGCACCGGCATGTGTGTTTTGTACTCATGACACATGGTATTAGTAAATAAACAATATAATATAGGTATACAAATACAACTATTTCTTCGTCTCCCAAAATTTTAGTAAAATGGAACACGATTGCTCTGGAATATATGACGGTTCTCTTTTATTCTAGTCGCGACTAGTCGCAGATAAGGAAGGAGCCGGGTTTCTGTGAATTGTGCACTAGCCTAACAATGTTAAACAGAGAAAATCGGGTGACCATGAAATGATGGAGCGATTTACAAGTATTTAGGACGAGTTGAAATGAGCATTATTTTCCTGTCGATCTTCCCTCGTAGAAGAGAAAGAAAACTTTGGGAGCAGGCTACAGATAAAAACAGGGGTAGCCTGGAGGGATTCTTCGACGCGCTACGTTGGAACGAGAATGAATGGAGGCAGCAGCAGTCACTTTTGTTTCTAGTGGAAAGCAGGTGAGCCAAAGAGCAGGGGTCCGCCAAAGGGAAAGTCACATGGGAAAATCTTGTACAGACTACTCGGTATTACACGGTATTACTACACCGGTATTACACACAAGATTCGATCACTAAAGGGCATATTTTCAAGTTTCGAGAGGAGAGGGGAAAAGTGGAGTGCGTTGTTTAATTGTACTGAATACTGTTATTCCGGTTTTTGCGTTGCCCATTTCATTTTAAGGGAAAAAATGGGACAAAAGACTCTTGCTTGACTAGAGCAATCAAACGCTAAACTCTCCCTTTGTATAATGGTTACAAATGATGCCGTTGGAGGTAAAAGAAACCTTGGAATCTTCGTAATCGAGACCTACCTGCGCTTTCAGCATCCAGCATGCTGATGCCGGCCTCCATCAGTGAGAGCAAGTCCCGCTTTTCATAACTACGTCACTGGCGCGCTCGCGTGCGGTCGCGTGCGTCCCTAAGCGGTCGCGTGCGCCTGTCAGGAGCGGCTCCTGTCGACAGTCTACGTCGCTGCGGTCGCGCGCGCGGGGGGTGGCGGCCGGGCCGGGGCGAAAGCCCTCGCCTTCGCGCTTGGTGTGTCGAGGCGGCGTGCCGGGACGCTTCTGCGCGTGCCGGCCGGGGGGGCGGCTGGTGCACACCGGCAGGGTGCGCGGCGCGCCCCTCCCCCTCCCTCCAGCACACCCCGCCACCAGCCCAACCTCGGCCCGCCCCCGCCCTGCAAGCAAGGGCGCGCTGTGCAGCACGAGCCCGTCAGGGCTACGAAGCATATTCATTACCTCCGTCATCGAAACAGGAGTGTTGTATCGTGTTTTGTGAAATTCCGCCGTGGACCTGTAATGTTTTTCCCAGCTATCGCACTAAAGGCTAGTCGCATGTTAGCACTTACATCCTTCTTTCGTTTCTCCTCTATCGTTGTATCTGGCTTTCCCTTCGCCAGCCCAGTCTTCAGTGCGACGTACACAAGTGCGTTAATGCGACGGGCTGGCTTGGCTTTGTCGGCAGCCTAACAGCTGATACCCCAAATGTTTGTGCGAAGGCCACTTTCAGCAGCAGGCCACTCTTTGAGTTCGAAGCAGTTGCTACAGCATCCCACTAAACTTGCAAGTATAGAGTAATGGTGTTTCGGCGGAGTGATAACACGGGCCTCTATGCAAACAAATTGAGGAGAAAGAGTGTTAGGGTATAAACGTGTCCTGTTAATTATCCAGTAGGAAAAGATCGTTACCACGCACAAAGCAGCGTCGTAACGTGCATAATATTCGTCGCATTTCATTGCCAAAAGCCCCGGAAAAAAATCATCGCTGATTTATTTTCAGTCTGACAAACCTGTGGCAAGTCCAACAAGCTCGATACCGTACTTCGTTTGGGAAAAAATCGCTTTGACTGGGGGGTCATTCCAAACTAGATTTCGATGATTTGCATCGACCCTCTTCGATTTTTTTCTTATTTACATCAAAGTTAGTACCTATTAAGAGGTTCTTTCCTGCGAAATCACAAAAACGCAAAGGCTATAGCCTTTGCCTTTTTACGATTTTTTGGCCAAAGCAATTTTGTCCCAAACGAGGTCCGGTACGGGGCTCCTTGATCTTGCAACGTGTGCATTAGTCACAGAAGAGTGTCCCCTGTGAGTATGGTCGAAATCGGAGGCAATTTATTTTCGGCCGAAAATCACAAAAACGCAAAGGCAGTTTTACGATTTTTTGGTCAAAGCCATTTTGTCCCAAACGAGGTCTGAAACGGGGCTCCTTGGACTTGCAACGTGTCTTTTAGTCCCAGAAGAGTGTCCCCTGAGAGTTTGGTCGAAATCGGAGACAATTTATCTTCGGCCGAAAATCACAAAAACGCAAAGGCTATAGCCTTTGCATTTTTACGATTTTTTGGCCAAAGCGATTTTCTTCCAAACGAGGTCCGGTTCCGGGCTCCTTGGACTCGCAACGTGTATGCTAGTCCGAGAAAAGTGTCCCCTCTGAGTTTGGTCGAAATCGGAGACAATTGTTTTCCGACCGAAAATCGCAAAAACGCCAAGGCTATAGCCTTTGCATTTTTACGATTTTCGGCCGAAAATTAATATTCTCCGAAATGACGGGGGTTGTGCTGGGGGACTCTAACGTACCCTTAGACCAACCCGCAAGGGTCAGTTCGTCCTAAAACCCGGTTTGTCTGCGCGGAAATGCAGTTTTCCTGATAGCGCGCAATGTGTTCGGGCGAGGTGGCTTAGGGGCCTATTTTCTTATTAACGAAGTCCGGTATAGGACTTCTAGGACTTGCTTTGTGTTTTTTGGTCCCAAAAGAAGGTCCCCTGTGAGTTTGGTCAAAATCAAAGACAATTGTTTTCCGACCGAAAATCACAAAAACGCCAAGGCTATAGCCTTTGCATTTTTACGATTTTTGGCCGAAGCGATTTTCTCCCAAATGACGGTACCGGGCTCCTTGGACTCTAACGTGTTTTTAGTCCCAGAAGAGTGTTCCCTGTGAGTTTGGTCATAATCGGAAACCCAATTTATCTTCGGCCAAAATCACAAAAACGCCAAGGCTGATAGCCTTTGCAATGTTTACGATTTTTGGCGAAAGCGATTTTCTCACTAACGAAGTCCGGTATAGGACTCCTAGGACTTGCTTTGTGTTTTTTGGTCCCAGAAGAAGGTGCCCTGTGAGTTTGGTCATAATCGGAGACAATTTATTTTCGGCCCAAAATCACAAAAACGCCAAGGCTATAGCCTTTGCATTTTTACGATTTTTTGGCGAAAGCGATATTTTCCCAAACGAGGTCCGGTACCGGGCTCCTTGGACTCGCAACGTGTTTTTTAGTCCCAGAAGAGTGTCCCCTGTGAGTTTGGTCAAAATCGGAGACAATTTATTTTCGGCCGAAAATCACAAAAACGCCAAGGCTATAGCCTTTGCAGTTTTACGATTTTCGGCCGAAAATTTTTTCTCGAAATGACGAGGTTGTGCTGGGGACTCTAACGTACCCCTAGACCAACCCGCAAGGGTCAGTTTGTCCGAAAACCCGGTTTGTCTGCGCGGAAATGCAGTTTTCCTGATAGCGCGCAATGTGTTCGGGCGAGGTGGCTTAGGGGCCTATTTTCTCACTAACGAAGTCCGGTATAGGACTCCTAGGACTTGCTTTGTGTTTTTTGGTCCCAGAAGAGGGTCCTCTGTGAATTTGGTCGAAATCGGACACAATTGTTTTCCGACCGAAAATCGCAAAAACGCCAAGGCTATAGCCTCCGCATTTTTACGATTTTTTGGCCAAAGGGATTTTCTCCCAAACGAAGTCCGGTACCGGGCTCCTTGGACTTGCAACGTGTTTTTTAGTCTCAGAAGAGTGTTCTCTGTGAGTTTGGTCATGATCGGAGACAATTTATCTTCGGCCCAAAATCACAAAAACGCCAAGGCTATAGCCTTTGCATTTTTACGATTTTTTGGCGAAAGCGATATTTTCCAAAACGAGGTCCGGTACCGGGCTCCTTGGACTCGCAACGTGTTTTTTAGTCCCAGAAGAGTGTCCCCTTTGAGTTTGGTCAAAATCGGAGACAATTTATTTTCGGCCGAAAATCACAAAACCGCCAAGGCTACAGCCTTCGCATTTTTACGATTTTCGGCCGAAAATTAATTTTGTCCGAAATGACGGGGGTTGTGCTGGGGGACTCTAACGTACCCCTTCACCAACCCGCAAGGGTCAGTTTGTCCGAAATGCCGGTTTGTCTGCGCAGAAATGCAGTTTTCCTGATAGCGCGCAATGTGTTCGGGCGAGGTGGCTTAGGGGCCTATTTCTTTATTAACGAAGTCCGGTATAGGACTCCTAGGACTTGCTTTGTGTTTTTTGGTCCCAGAAGAAGGTTCCCTGTGAGTTTGGTCGAAATCGGAGACAATTTATCTTCGGCCGAAAATTAATTTTCTCCGAAATGACGGGGGTTGTGCTGGGGGACTCTAACGTACCCCTAGACCAACCCGCAAGGGTCAGTTTGTCCAAAAACCCGGTTTGTCTGCGCGGAAATGCAGTTTTCCTGATAGCGCGCAATGTGTTCGGGCGAGGTGGCTTAGGGGCCTATTTTCTCACTAACGAAGTCCGGTATAGGACTCCTAGGACTTGCTTTGTGTTTTTTGGTCCCAGAAGAGGGCTCTCTGTGAGTTTGGTCGAAATCGGACACAATTGTTTTCCGACCGAAAATCGCAAAAACACCAAGGCTATAGCCTTTGCATTTTTACGATTTTTTGGCCAAAGCGATTTTCTCCCAAATGAAGTCCGGTACCGGGCTCCTTGGACTTGCAACGTGTTTTTTAGTCCCAGAAGAGTGTTCCCTGTGAGTTTGGTCATAATCGGAAACAATTTATCTTCGGCCCAAAATCACAAAAACGCCAAGGCTATAGCCTTTGCATTTTTACGATTTTTTGGCGAAAGCGATTTTCTCACTAACGAAGTCCGGTATAGGACTCCTAGGACTTGCTTTGTGTTTTTTGGTCCCAGAAGAAGGTCCCCTGTGAGTTCGGTCATAATCGGAGACAATTTATCTTCGGCCCAAAATCACAAAAACGCCAAGGCTATAGCCTTTGCATTTTTACGATTTTTTGGCGAAAGCGATATTTTCCCAAACGAGGTCCGGTACCGGGCTCCTTGGACTCGCAACGTGTTTTTTAGTCCCAGAAGAGTGTCCCCTGTGAGGTTGGTCGAAATCGGAGACAATTTATTTTCGGCCGAAAATCACAAAAACGCAAAGGCTATAGCCTTTGCAGTTTTACGATTTTCGGCCGAAATTTAATTTTCTGCGAAATGACGGGGGTTGTGCTGGGGGACTCTAACGTACCCCTAGACCAACCCGCAAGGGTCAGTTTGTCCGAAAACCCGGTTTGTCTGCGCGGAAATGCAGTTTTCCTGATAGCGCGCAATGTGTTCGGGCGAGGTGGCTTAGGGGCCTATTTTCTCACTAACGAAGTCCGGTATAGGACTCCTAGGACTTGCTTTGTGTTTTTTGGTCCCAGAAGAAGGTCCCCTGTGAGTTTGGTCGAAATCGGAGACAATTTATCTTCGGCCGAAAATCACAAAAACGCAAAGGCTATAGCCTTTGCATTTTTACGATTTTTTGGCCAAAGCGATTTTCTACCAAACGAGGTCTGGTACCAGGCTCCTTGGACTCGCAACGTGTTTTTTAGTCCCAGAAGAGTGTCCCCTGTGAGTTTGGTCAAAATCGGAGACAATTTATTTTCGGCCGAAAATCACAAAAACGCCAAGGCTATAGCCTTTGCATTTTTACGATTTTCGGCCGAAAATTAATTTTCTCCGAAATGACGGGGGTTGTGCTGGGGGACTCTAACGTACCCCTAGACCAACCCGCAAGGGTCAGTTTGTCCGAAAACCCGGTTTGTCTGCGCGGAAATGCAGTTTTCCTGATAGCGCGCAATGTGTTTGGGCGAGGTGGCTTAGGTGCCTGTTTTCTCACTAACGAAGTCCGGTATAGGACTCCTAGGACTTGCTTTGTGTTTTTTGGTCCCAGAAGAGGGTCCTCTGTGAGTTTGGTCGAAATCCGACACAATTGTTTTCCGACCGAAAATCGCAAAACCGCCAAGGCTATAGCCTTTGCATTTTTACGATTTTCGGCCGAAAACTAATAATCTCCGAAATGACGGGGGTTGTGCTAGGGGACTCTAACGTACCCCTAGACCAACCCGCAAGGGTCAGTTCGTCCTTAAACCCGGTTTGTCTGCAAGGAAATGCAGTTTTCCTGATAGCGCGCAATGTGTTTGGGCGAGGTGGCTTAGGGGCCTATTTCTTTATTAACGAAGTCCGGTATAGGACTCCTAGGACTTGCTTTGTGTTTTTTGGTCCCAGAAGAAGGTCCCCTGTGAGTTTGGTCGAAATCGGAGACAATTTATCTTCGGCCGAAAATCACAAAACCGCAAAGGCTATAGCCTTTGCATTTTTACGATTTTTTGGCCAAAGCGATTTTCTCCCAAACGAGGTCCGGTACCGGGCTCCTTGGACTTGCAACGTGTTTTTTAGTCCCAGAAGAGTGTTCCCTGTGAGTTTGGTCATAATCGGAGACAATTTATCTTCGGCCCAAAATCACAAAAACGCCAAGGCTATAGCCTTTGCATTTTTACGATTTTTTGGCGAAAGCGATATTTTCCCAAACGAGGTCCGGTACCGGGCTCCTTGGACTCGCAACGTGTTTTTTAGTCCCAGAAGAGTGTCCCCTGTGAGTTTGGTCATAATCGGAAACAATTTATTTTCGGCCGAAAATCACAAAAACGCCAAGGCTATAGCCTTTGCATTTTTACGATTTTCGGCCGAAAATTAATTTTCTCCGAAATGACGGGGGTTGTGCTGGGGGACTCTAACGTACCCCTAGACCAACCCGCAAGGGTCAGTTTGTCCGAAAACCCGGTTTGTCTGCGCGGAAATGCAGTTTTCCTGATAGCGCGCAATGTGTTTGGGCGAGGTGGCTTAGGGGCCTATTTTCTCACTAACGAAGTCCGGTATAGGACTCCTAGGACTTGCTTTGTGTTTTTTGGTCCCAGAAGAGGGTCCTCTGTGAGTTTGGTCGAAATCGGACACAATTGTTTTCCGACCGAAAATCGCAAAAACGCCAAGGCTATAGCCTTTGCATTTTTACGATTTTCGGCCGAAAACTAATAATCTCCGAAATGACGGGGGTTGTGCTAGGGGACTCTAACGTACCCCTAGACCAACCCGCAAGGGTCAGTTTGTCCGAAAACCCGGTTTGTCTGCGCGGAAATGCAGTTTTCCTGATAGCGCGCAATGTGTTCGGGCGAGGTGGCTTAGGGGCCTATTTCTTTATTAACGAAGTCCGGTATAGGACTCCTAGGACTTGCTTTGTGTTTTTTGGTCCCAGAAGAAGGTTCCCTGTGAGTTTGGTCGAAATCGGAGACAATTTATCTTCGGCCGAAAATCACAAAACCGCAGCTATAGCCTTTGCATTTTTACGATTTTTTGGCCAAAGCGATTTTCTCCCAAACGAGGTCCGGTACCGGGCTCCTTGGACTGGCAACGTGTTTTTTAGTCCCAGAAGAGTGTTCCCTGTGAGTTTGGTCATAATCGGAGACAATTTATTTTCGGCCCAAAATCACAAAAACGCCAAGGCTATAGCCTTTGCATTTTTACGATTTTCGGCCGAAAATTAATTTTCTCCGAAATGACGGGGGTTGTGCTGGGGGACTCTAACGTACCCCTAGACCAACCCGCAAGGGTCAGTTTGTCCGAAAACCCGGTTTGTCTGCGTGGAAATGCAGTTTTCCTGATAGCGCGCAATGTGTTCGGGCGAGGTGGCTTAGGGGCCTATTTCTTTATTAACGAAGTCCGGTATAGGACTCCTAGGACTTGCTTTGTGTTTTTTGGTCCCAGAATAGGGTCCTCTGTGAGTTTGGTCGAAATCGGACACAATTGTTTTCCGACCGAAAATCGCAAAAACGCCAAGGCTATAGCCTTTGCATTTTTACGATTTTCGGCCGAAAATTAATATTCTCCGAAATGACGGGGGTTGTGCTAGGGGACTCTAACGTACCCCTAGACCAACCCGCAAGGGTCAGTTCGTCCGAAAACCGCGCCGCTGTCAGCCTGAAGATCGATCCTCGCTACAGGAGCGCCCTCTGCTGGGTGTATCGAGGCTGATCGAGGAGACAAACCAAACACGTCAGTGTTTTGTCAGCGTGAAACGACGGCCCTACTTGGATGTTCCTTATTTTCTTGAGACCTTAGAACTTCTGGACAGTTTTGGTGTGCAATTCTTGAATGGAATTGATATGAGCGAAATTTTATAATCTCGGAACGGTAGATTGTGACAAACAGTGTTGTAGCCTAGTGCAAAGCTAAAACAAAGCGACATAACCTGATCGCGAAACCCTCTCTTAAGTAAAAGGTTTCTGAGCTTTTATCGAATACATTTCCGTTAATTGCACGCATATTGTAAGATTAAAATTTATTTAAAATATACCTCTTCGAATGTAAACGATATTTTTCCATGCAGCTTGCTGCTTTGTTGTGTACAATTTATGTTTGCAGCCTGATTTACTTTTCTGTCTTTTGGTTTCTTTGTATAAAATAACTTTCAATACTGTGTGTCGTAATTTTTGATGTAAAGATTCTATGATCCACTTTGTCCTGCTTGCTAGTCTTTTTGCGCACTTCTGTGAGAGAAAAATATGGTTACGGATCCTGCAAAGTTTTCACTTTTCTTTTATTTTGTTTCTCTTTCAGATTCTACAGAAAGAGTATTTGAGGAAAATCCACTTGCTACTCGAGCTCCCAAGTTAGTGTCTCATCTCCACCAGGATATGAATCTCGATGAATCCATACCTTCTCTGGTAAGTTTACATTAGTATAGATAGCGTAAAATAATTTCATTAGTCTACTGTGTTTTCTTCTTCTCACACATGTCTTTATATATTTGTTGCTCTTGATTTTACAGTGTGAATCCAAACGGGAAACCCAAATGCTTCTTCAATGGCTAAGTGGGGTGTTTATCTCCTCGGACCGTTGGATCGAGACCGCAGTTCAGTGGGGCTGTTTGCAGTGTCTGCTGTGATCATGCTGTTGATTTGAAGGTGAGCAATGCTCAGAGCTTACGCATTGATTTTGGAAATAAATTTGAGAAGCAAGACAAGACAAGTATTTTGATTTGCACCCACCATAAAGTAATATTTTGAGGCATCTTTGTTTGTAATTGGCTATTCCCTTAGCAAAGAGTGAAATGTCTAAGCTTGCTGCTGTTCCTCTGGTTACTGGAGCAAAGTTGTAATTGGGACAATAACTGCTTTTTTTTTTTCATGAAGAGTGGTGCATTTTTTCTGTACTTTTGCCTTTGGCTTTTGTGACAACTTCATCCTGATCTGTCTTTGACTGTGTCATGCTAATCATAACTGTTTTTTCTTCAGGTGTTACCCTTTGCTTCAGTTGTCCAATTATGTTTATATCCAAGCATTATAAAGTTTTTTGCATAACTTTCCAAGAACCCATGAAGTTTCTTCTGAACTCTACTCCAATGTTGTGATTGCAATGATGCTGTAGTAAATGGTGAGTAACATTTTAATTTGGGATCATCTTATCTTATCTTACCTATTTTGAAACCTTCCACACACTGATTTCATGCTATCTTTGTTTGTTCTTCAGGATGCTGATTCCTTTGACGGGCCTTCACTACTGCAAGCCTTCTGATTTTTCGGTCCTTTGGATTTTTGAGCTGCTTGTGATCCCCACAGCACCGGTGTGTATTTCTCATTTCACTTAACTTCATTATATATTTTGTTTGAATGCTTGTACCCCTATAAGATAAAAGTTAACTTGGATGTCAATTTGCTAATGACATGGATTACCTTCTTTTGATTGCTGAATATATTTTGATTTCAAATTGAAATGCCATAGCAAGTAGTAAAATTTTGGCACGTTATCCCTTGTACCTGCCGTACTAAATTAAAGAGGGAATAGCTGTTTAATTTTTTCATTTTGTGTCTTTCTAAATAAATTAACCGAGTTGTAATGAAATGATACTCTTTTCTTGAGCTGCTTCTGATACATATTTGTTTTTGCAGGTGACAAGACAAAGATGCACCAAATGTGAAGGCGTTGAAGACTCTTCAAATCAAGAAACCAACTCAAGACAGGATCCTCAGCATGAAAAAATGAACTTACTTTGAACTTGCTTTGTATTTGGAATTACTTGAAACCGATTTTTTGGTATGTGAGCATGAGTTATGTCATTTGAAGGAGAAAATTGTCACAGTGAAATGCGTTTTGTTCTTCTTCCAATAAAATTTGTATTTCTTTTTTGTTGCGCTCCCACTGCTGCAAGTCCCAAGCTCAGCTGCTGCGCAGATGAAGGTACAGCAGCTGAGCTTAGGACACGAAGCATCAGAGAAGCGACAACAAAACAATGTTTTTCCTCCTTGGTTGTCGACTTTGGCCTTCCTTCATCGAGCGACTCACTAGTGGAAACCAATGAACCACTCGACCGAGAAGACCGTAGTTGACAACCAAGAAGGGAAAAAAAAATCTTTGTCTACTTATACAAATACTTGTCCTGGTACAGATACTTGCCTCTCTGAGAGAGAGAGAGAGAGAGAGAGAGAGAGATAGTGAGAGAAAGTGCCGAATGTGAGCGAGAGGAAGGGAGGGTGGATAGATAGAAAAGAATCAAAGGGAAGGGGGGTGGGGGGGGAGGTGAGGGGAGTATGAGAGTGGGGCGAAAGGGGTTGAAACTAAATTTCTGTAAACATAGGCCTTAATAAATCAATTTTCACTTTTCCCTTTGTTCTTCCTTTTGTTCCTCCTTTTCATTAAAAATTCAATCAAATTTCTTCTTTTTTTCTTCTCCAATGAAAAACAACATAAGAAGAAGAAGAAGAAGAAGAAAAAAGAAGAAGGAAAAAGAAGAAGAAAAGAAGAAAAAAGAAGAAAAGAAGAAGAAGAAGAAAGAAGAAGAAAGAAGAAGAAGAAAAGAAGAAGAAAAAAGAAGAAGAAAAAAAGAAGAAGAAGAAAAAAAGAAGAAGAAAAAGAAGAAGAAAGAAGAAGAAGAAAGGGTGAATTTTCTTTTTTCTTCTTTTTCTTCTTTCTTCTTCTTTTTCTTTTTTTCTTCTTCCTTTTTTCTTCTTCTTCTTTTTCATTGGAGAAGAAAAAAAGAAGAAATTTGATTGAATTTTTAATGAAAAGGAGGAACAAAAGGAAGAACAAAGGGAAAAATGAAAATTGATTTATTAAGGCTTATGTTTCCAGAAATTCAGTTTCACCCCCTTTCTCCCCTCTCATACTCCCCTCACCCCCCCGCCCCCCTCCCCTTTGATTCTTCTCTATCTATCCACCCTCCCCTCCTCTCTCTCACATTTACTTTCACTATCTCACCCCGCCCCCCTCTCTCTCTCTCTCTCTCTCTCTCTCAGAGAGGCAAGTATCTGTACCAGGACAAGTATTTGTATAAGTAGACAAAGATTTTTTTTTTCCCTTCTTGGTTGTCAACTACGGTCTTCTCGGTCGAGTGGTTCATTGGTTTCCACTAGTGAGTCGCTCGATGAAGGAAGGCCAAAGTCGACAACCAAGGAGGAAAAACATTGTTTTGTTGTCGCTTCTCTGATGCTTCGTGTCCTAAGCTCAGCTGCTGTACCTTCATCTGCGCAGCAGCTGAGCTTGGGACTTGCAGCAGTGGGAGCGCAACAAAAAAGAAATACAAATTTTATTGGAAGAAGAACAAAACGCATTTCACTGTGACAATTTTCTCCTTCAAATGACATAACTCATGCTCACATACCAAAAAATCGGTTTCAAGTAATTCCAAATACAAAGCAAGTTCAAAGTAAGTTCATTTTTTCATGCTGAGGATCCTGTCTTGAGTTGGTTTCTTGATTTGAAGAGTCTTCAACGCCTTCACATTTGGTGCATCTTTGTCTTGTCACCTGCAAAAACAAATATGTATCAGAAGCAGCTCAAGAAAAGAGTATCATTTCATTACAACTCGGTTAATTTATTTAGAAAGACACAAAATGAAAAAAATAAAACAGCTATTCCCTCTTTAATTTAGTACGGCAGGTACAAGGGATAACGTGCCAAAATTTTACTACTTGCTATGGCATTTCAATTTGAAATCAAAATATATTCAGCAATCAAAAGAAGGTAATCCATGTCATTAGCAAATTGACATCCAAGTTAACTTTTATCTTATAGGGGTACAAGCATTCAAACAAAATATATAATGAAGTTAAGTGAAATGAGAAATACACACCGGGTGCTGTGGGGATCACAAGCAGCTCAAAAAATCCAAAGGACCGAAAAAATCAGAAGGCTTGCAGTAGTGAAGGCCCGTCAAAGGAATCAGCATCCTGAAGAACAAACAAAGATAGCATGAAATCAGTGTGTGGAAGGTTTCAAAATAGGTAAGATAAGATAAGATGATCCCAAATTAAAATGTTACTCACCATTTACTACAGCATCATTGCAATCACAACATTGGAGTAGAGTTCAGAAGAAACTTCATGGGTTCTTGGAAAGTTATGCAAAAAACTTTATAATGCTTGGATATAAACATAATTGGACAACTGAAGCAAAGGGTAACACCTGAAGAAAAAAACAGTTATGATTAGCATGACACAGTCAAAGACAGATCAGGATGAAGTTGTCACAAAAGCCAAAGGCAAAAGTACAGAAAAAAAAAATGCACCACTCTTAATGAAAAAAAAAAAAAGCAGTTATTGTCCCAATTACAACTTTGCTCCAGTAACCAGAGGAACAGCAGCAAGCTTAGACATTTCACTCTTTGCTAAGGGAATAGCCAATTACAAACAAAGATGCCTCAAAATATTACTTTATGGTGGGTGCAAATCAAAATACTTGTCTTGTCTTGCTTCTCAAATTTATTTCCAAAATCAATGCGTAAGCTCTGAGCATTGCTCACCTTCAAATCAACAGCATGATCACAGCAGACACTGCAAACAGCCCCACTGAACTGCGGTCTCGATCCAACGGTCCGAGGAGATAAACACCCCACTTAGCCATTGAAGAAGCATTTGGGTTTCCCGTTTGGATTCACACTGTAAAATCAAGAGCAACAAATATATAAAGACATGTGTGAGAAGAAGAAAACACAGTAGACTAATGAAATTATTTTACGCTATCTATACTAATGTAAACTTACCAGAGAAGGTATGGATTCATCGAGATTCATATCCTGGTGGAGATGAGACACTAACTTGGGAGCTCGAGTAGCAAGTGGATTTTCCCTCAAATACTCTTTCTGTAGAATCTGAAAGAGAAACAAAATAAAAGAAAAGTGAAAACTTTGCAGGATCCGTAACCATATTTTTCTCTCACAGAAGTGCGCAAAAAACTAGCAAGCAGGACAAAGTGGATCATAGAATCTTTACATCAAAAATTACGACACACAGTATTGAAAGTTATTTTATACAAAGAAACCAAAAGACAGAAAAGTAAATCAGGCTGCATACATAAATTGTACACAACAAAGCAGCAAGCTGCATGGAAAAATATCGTTTACATTCGAAGAGGTATATTTTAAATAAATTTTAATCTTACAATATGCGTGCAATTAACGGAAATGTATTCGATAAAAGCTCAGAAACCTTTTACTTAAGAGAGGGTTTCGCGATCAGGTTATGTCGCTTTGTTTTAGCTTTGCACTAGGCTACAACACTGTTTGTCACAATCTACCGTTCCGAGATTATAAAATTTCGCTCATATCAATTCCATTAAAGAATTGCACACCAAAAACTGTCCAGAAGTTCTAAGGTCTCAAGAAAATAAGGAACATCCAAGTAGGGCCGTCGTTTCACGCTGACAAAACACTGACGTGTTTGGTTTGTCTCCTCGATCAGCCTCGATACACCCAGCAGAGGGCGCTCCTGTAGCGAGGATCGATCTTCAGGCTGGACAGCGGCGCGGTTTTCGGACGAACTGACCCTTGCGGGTTGGTCTAGGGGTACGTTAGAGTCCCCCAGCACAACCCCCGTCATTTCGGAGAATATTAATTTTCGGCCGAAAATCGTAAAAAAGCAAAGGCTATAGCCTTGGCGTTTTTGTGATTTTCGGTCGGAAAACAATTGTGTCCGATTTCGACCAAACTCACAGAGGACCCTCTTCTGGGACCAAAAACACAAGCAAGTCCTAGGAGTCCTATACCGGACTTCGTTAATAAAGAAAATAGGCCCTAAGCCACCTCGCCCGAACACAGCGCGCTATCAGGAAAATTGCATTTCCACGCAGACAAACCGGGTTTTCGGACAAACTGACCCTTGCGGGTTGGTGTAGGGGTACGTTAGAGTCCCCCAGCACAACCCCCGTCATTTCGAAGAAAATTAATTTTCGGCCGAAAATCGTAAAAATGCAAAGGCTATAGCCTTTGCGTATTTGTGATTTTCGGCCGAAAATAAATTGTCACCGATTTCGACCGAACTCACAGGGGACCTTCTTCTGGGACTAAAAAACACGTTGCAAGTCCAAGGAGCCCCGTACCCTCGTTTACGGGCTACCTGCGTTTGGGATTATGAAAACTCACAGGGAACACTCTTCTGGGACTAAAAACACGTTGCCAGTAAGCTCACCCCGTTTAATTTTCGGCCCAAAAATCGTAAAAATGCAAAGGCTATAGCCTTTGCGTTTTTGTGATTTTCGGCCGAAAAACAATTGTCCCCAAATTAGACCAAACTCACAGGGGACCTTCTTCTGGGACCAAAAAACACAAAGCAAGTCCTAGGAGTCCTATACCGGACTTCGTTAATAAAGAAATAGGCCCCTAAGCCACCTCGCCCGAACACATTGCGCGCTATCAGGAAAACTGCATTTCCGCGCAGACAAACCGGGTTTTCGGACAAACTGACCCTTGCGGGTTGGTCTAGGGGTACGTTAGAGTCCCCCAGCACAACCCCCGTCATTTCGGAGAAAATTAATTTTCGGCCGAAAATCGTAAAAATGCAAAGGCTATAGCCTTGGCGTTTTTGTGATTTTCGGCCGAAAATAAATTGTCTCCGATTTTGACCAAACTCACAGGGGACACTCTTCTGGGACTAAAAAACACGTTGCGAGTCCAAGGAGCCCGGTACCGGACCTCGTTTGGGACAAAATCGCTTTGGCCAAAAAATCGTAAAAATGCAAAGGCTATAGCCTTTGCGTTTTTGTGATTTTCGGCCGAAGATAAATTGTCTCCGATTTCGACCAAACTCACAGGGGACCTTCTTCTGGGACCAAAAAACACAAAGCAAGTCCTAGGAGTCCTATACCGGACTTCGTTAATGAGAAAATAGGCCCCTAAGCCACCTCGCCCGAACACATTGCGCGCTATCAGGAAAACTGCATTTCCGCGCAGACAAACCGGGTTTTCGGACAAACTGACCCTTGCGGGTTGGTCTAGGGTACGTTAGCGTCCCCAGCACAACCCCGTCATTTCGGTCAAAATTAATTTTCGGCCGAAAATCGTAAAAATGCAAAGGCTATAGCCTTGGCGTTTTTGTGATTTTCGGCCGAAAATAAATTGTCTCCGATTTCGACCAAACTCACAGGGAACACTCTTCTGGGACTAAAAAACACGTTGCAAGTCCAAGGAGCCCGGTACCGGACCTCGTTTGGGAGAAAATCGCTTTGGCCAAAAAATCGTAAAAATGCAAAGGCTATAGCCTTTGCGGTTTTGTGATTTTCGGCCGAAGATAAATTGTCTCCGATTTCGACCAAACTCACAGGGGACCTTCTTCTGGGACCAAAAAACACAAAGCAAGTCCTAGGAGTCCTATACCGGACTTCGTTAATGAGAAAATAGGCCCCTAAGCCACCTCGCCCGAACACATTGCGCGCTATCAGGAAAACTGCATTTCCTTGCAGACAAACCGGGTTTTAGGACGAACTGACCCTTGCGGGTTGGTCTAGGGGTACGTTAGAGTCCCCCAGCACAACCCTCGTCATTTCGGAGAAAATTAATTTTCGGCCGAAAATCGTAAAAATGCGAAGGCTATAGCCTTGGCGTTTTGTGATTTTCGGCCGAAAATAAATTGTCTCCGATTTCGACCAAACTCACAGGGGACACTCTTCTGGGACGTAAAAACACGTTGCGAGTCCAAGGAGCCCGGTACCGGACCTCGTTTGGGAAAAAATCGCTTTGGCCAAAAAATCGTAAAAATGCAAAGGCTATAGCCTTTGCGTTTTTGTGATTTTCGGCCGAAGATAAATTGTCTCCGATTTCGACCAAACTCACAGGGGACCTTCTTCTGGGACCAAAAAACACAAAGCAAGTCCTAGGAGTCCTATACCGGACTTCGTTAATAAAGAAATAGGCCCCTAAGCCACCTCGCCCGAACACATTGCGCGCTATCAGGAAAACTGCATTTCCGCGCAGACAAACCGGGTTTTCGGACAAACTGACCCTTGCGGGTTGGTCTAGGGGTACGTTAGAGTCCCCCAGCACAACCCCCGTCATTTCGGAGAAAATTAATTTTCGGCCGAAAATCGTAAAAATGCAAAGGCTATAGCCTTTGCGTTTTTGTGATTTTCGGCCGAAAATAAATTGTCTCCGATTTCGACCAACCTCACAGGGGACACTCTTCTGGGACTAAAAAACACGTTGCGAGTCCAAGGAGCCCGGTACCGGACCTCGTTTGGGAAAATATCGCTTTCGCCAAAAAATCGTAAAAATGCAAAGGCTATAGCCTTGGCGTTTTTGTGATTTTGGGCCGAAAATAAATTGTCTCCGATTATGACCAAACTCACAGGGGACACTCTTCTGGGACTAAAAAACACGTTGCGAGTCCAAGGAGCCCGGTACCGGACCTCGTTTGGTAGAAAATCGCTTTGGCCAAAAAATCGTAAAAATGCAAAGGCTATAGCCTTTGCGTTTTTGTGATTTTCGGCCGAAGATAAATTGTCACCGATTTCGACCGAACTCACAGGGGACCTTCTTCTGGGACCAAAAAACACAAAGCAAGTCCTAGGAGTCCTATACCGGACTTCGTTAGTGAGAAAATAGGCCCCTAAGCCACCTCGCCCAAACACATTGCGCGCTATCAGGAAAACTGCATTTCCTTGCAGACAAACCGGGTTTTAGGACGAACTGACCCTTGCGGGTTGGTCTAGGGGTACGTTAGAGTCCCCCAGCACAACCCCCGTCATTTCGGAGAATATTAATTTTCGGCCGAAAATCGTAAAAATGCAAAGGCTATAGCCTTTGCGTTTTTGTGATTTTCGGCCGAAAATAAATTGTCTCCGATTTCGACCAAACTCACAGGGGACACTCTTCTGGGACTAAAAAACACGTTGCGAGTCCAAGGAGCCCGGTACCAGACTTCGTTAATGAGGAAATAGGCCCCTAAGCCACCTCGCCCGAACACATTGCGCGCTATCAGGAAAACTGCATTTTGGCGCAGACAAACCGGGTGTTCGGACAAACTGACCATTGCGGGTTAGTCTAGGGGTACGTTAGAGTCCCCCAGCACAACCCCCGTCATTTCGGAGAATGTTAATTTTCGGCCGAAAATCGTAAAAATGCAAAGGCTATAGCCTTGGCGTTTTTGTGATTTTTGGTCGAAAAACAATTGTCCCCAAATTAGACCAAACTCACAGGGGACCTTCTACTGGGACCAAAACACACAAAGCGAGTCCTAGGAGTCCTATACCGGACTTCGTTAGTGAGAAAATAGGCCCCTAAGCCACCTCGCCCGAACACATTGCGCGCTATTAGGAAAACTGCATTCCCTTGCAGCTAAACCGGGTTTTAGGACGGTCTGACCCTTGCGGGTTGGTCTAGGGGTACGTTAGAGTCCCCCAGCACAACCCCCGTCATTTCGGAGAATATTAATTTTCGGCCGAAAATCGTAAAAATGCAAAGGCAGCCTTTGCATTTTTTTGATTTTTGGCCGAAAATAAATTATCTCCGATTTCGACCAAACTCTCAGGGGACACTCTTCTGGGACTAAAAAACACGTTGCGAGTCCAAGGAGCCCGGTACTGGACCTCGTTTCGGAAAAAATCGCTTTGGCCAAAAATCGTAAAAATGCAAAAATTTTACTACTTGCTATGCCATTTCAAATTGAAATCAAAATATATTCAGCATTTAAAAGAAGGTAATCTATGTCATTAGCAAATTGACATTCAAGTTAACTTTTATCTTATAGGGGTACAAGCATTCAAACAAAATATATAATGAAGTTAAGTGAAATGAGAAATACACACCGGGTGCTGTGGGGATCACAAGCAGCTCAAAAAATCCAAAGGACCGAAAAAATCAGAAGGCTTGCAGTAGTGAAGGCCCGTCAAAGGAATCAGCATCCTGAAGAACAAACAAAGATAGCATGAAATCAGTGTGTGGAAGGTTTCAAAATAGGTAAGATAAGATAAGATGATCCCAAATTAAAATGTTACTCACCATTTACTACAGCATCATTGCAATCACAACATTGGAGTAGAGTTCAGAAGAAACTTCATGGGTTCTTGGAAAGTTATGCAAAAAACTTTATAATGCTTGGATATAAACATAATTGGACAACTGAAGCAAAGGGTAACACCTGAAGAAAAAAACAGTTATGATTAGCATGACACAGTCAAAGACAGATCAGGATGAAGTTGTCACAAAAGCCAAAGGCAAAAGTACAGAAAAAAAAAATGCACCACTCTTAATGAAAAAAAAAAAGCAGTTATTGTCCCAATTACAACTTTGCTCCAGTAACCAGAGGAACAGCAGCAAGCTTAGACATTTCACTCTTTGCTAAGGGAATAGCCAATTACAAACAAAGATGCCTCAAAATATTACTTTATGGTGGGTGCAAATCAAAATACTTGTCTTGTCTTGCTTCTCAAATTTATTTCCAAAATCAATGCGTAAGCTCTGAGCATTGCTCACCTTCAAATCAACAGCATGATCACAGCAGACACTGCAAACAGCCCCACTGAACTGCGGTCTCGATAGGAGATAAACACCCCACTTGGCCATTGAAGAAGCATTTGGGTTTCCCGTTTGGATTCACACTGTAAAATCAAGAGCAACAAATATATAAAGACATGTGTGAGAAGAAGAAAACACAGTAGACTAATGAAATTATTTTACGCTATCTATACTAATGTAAACTTACCAGAGAAGGTATGGATTCATCGAGATTCATATCCTGGTGGAGATGAGACACTAACTTGGGAGCTCGAGTAGCAAGTGGATTTTCCCTCAAATACTCTTTCTGTAGAATCTGAAAGAGAAACAAAATAAAAGAAAAGTGAAAACTTTGCAGGATCCGTAACCATATTTTTCTCTCACAGAAGTGCGCAAAAAGACTAGCAAGCAGGACAAAGTGGATCATAGAATCTTTACATCAAAAATTACGACACACAGTATTGAAAGTTATTTTATACAAAGAAACCGAAAGACAAAAAGTAAATCAGGCTGCAAACATAAATTGTACACAACAAAGCAGCAAGCTGCATGGAAAAATATCGTTTACATTCGAAGAGGTATATTTTAAATAAATTTTAATCTTACAATATGCGTGCAATTAACGGAAATGTATTCGATAAAAGCTCAGAAACCTTTTACTTAAGAGAGGGTTTCGCGATCAGGTTATGTCGCTTTGTTTTAGCTTTGCACCAGGCTACAACACTGTTTGTCACAATCTACCGTTCCGAGATTATAAAATTTCGCTCATATCAATTCCATTAAAGAATTGCACACCAAAAACTGTCCAGTAGTTCTAAGGTCTCAAGAAAATAAGGAACATCCAAGTAGGGCCGTCGTTTCACGCTGACAAAACACTGACGTGTTTGGTTTGTCTCCTCGATCAGCCTCGATACACCCAGCAGAGGGCGCTCCTGTAGCGACAATCGATCTTCGGGCTGGACAGCGGCGCGGTTTTCGGATGAACCGACCCTTGCGGGTTGGTCTAGGGGTACGTTAGAGTCCCCCAGCACAACCCCCGTCATTTCGGAAAATATTAATTTTCGGCCGAAAATCGTAAAAATGCAAAGGCTATAGCCCTTGCGTTTTTGTGATTTTTGGCCGAAGATAAATTGTCTCCGATTTCGACCAAACTTACAGGGGACACTCTTCTGGGACTAAAAAACACGTTGCTAGTCCAAGGAGCCCGGTACCGGACCACGTTTGAAAGAAAATCGCTTGGGCCAAAAAATCGTAAAAATTCAAAGGCTATAGCCTTTGTGTTTTTGGGATTTTCGGCCAAAAATAAATTGCCTCCGATTTAGACCAAACTCACAGGGGACACTCTTCTGGGACTAATCCCTAGGAAAACGTTTTACTCACAAAATCATCACGGGTGTCACAAAGATGTCACTGTGACGTTTTTCGACATCACCAGTGACGTCATATGTGCAAAAATCGTGACCTCATAAGTCATGAAAAGATCACAATGATGTAATCGTGAGAAAAACATTTTCCTTAGGATAGACACGTTGCAAGTCCAGGGAGCCCCGTACCGGACCTCGTTTGGGACAAAATCGCCTTGGCCAAAAAAAATCGTTAAAATGCAAAGGCTATAGCCTTAGCGTTTTTGTAAATTTCGGCCGAAAATAAATTGCCTTCGATTTCGACCAAACTTACAGGCGACACTCTACTGGGACCAAAAAAACACGTTGCGAGTCCAAGGAGCCTGGTACCGGACCTCATTTTGAAGAAAATCGCTCTTGCGTGGGCCCTTTTTCTGCCTCGTTTCCGTCGCATTTCTTCGCTGCGTAACCCGTTTATCCGACAACCCAACCATCCGGGGTTGGTGAAGGGGTACATCAGAGTCCCCTGCACATGCACACCCCTCGTCACTTTGGAGCAAAAGTTTTTTTCGGCTCAAAATCGTTAAAACGCAAAGGCTATAACCTTTGCGTTTTTGTGAATTTTCGCCGAAAATAAATTTTCTCCGATTTCGACCAAACTTACAGGGGACACTCTTCTGGGACTAATAGACACGTTGCAAGTCCAAGGAGCCCCGTACCGGACCTCGTTTGGAAGAAAATCGCTTTGGCGTGGGCACTTTTTCTGCCTCGTTTCCGTCGCATTTCTTCGCTGTATAACCCGGTTTTCCGACAACCTAACCCGCCGGGGTTTGTCTAGGGGTACGTCAGAGTTCCCCTGTACAACCCCCGTCACTTTGGAGCAAAATTTATTTTCAACGGAAAACCTTTAAAAATGCGTTTATGCTATTTTCGGTCGCAGAAAAATTGTCTCCGATTTTGACCAAGCCCACAGGTTACCCTCCTCTGGGTCTAAGAAACAATTGGCAAGTCTAAGTAGCTTGATACCGGACGTCGTTTAGGAGAAAATTGCTGTGTCGTAAGCCCTTTTCTCCTAGCCTAACCTTTCCTAATACCTTATCTTACCCCTTTATTTCACCCAACTTAACCGAACCTAATACCCAAGTAGAAAAAAAAAAGATGAACCGAGTCACGTTACTTTACGTAAACAGGTTGTATTGTCCGAAAATCGGGTTTTTCGGCGATAAATTCGACAAAAAGACGCAGAGGGCCCACGCCAAAGCGAAGTCTGATTTCGGGCTCCTTGGACTTGGCTCATGGTTTTAAGTTTCAAAAGTGTGTTACGTGTCAGTTTGGTCGAAATCAGAGACAATTTTGTTTAGGCCGAAAATCGCAAAAGACGTTTTAAGGGTTCGCTTGGCTTTCGCTCGGCATTTCCTCGGCGTCTCCTAGGCGTTTGTTTGGCGTTTGCTCTGCGTTTGCTCGGCGTCTGCAGGCGTTTCCTCGGCCTTAGCTCGGCGTTAGCTCGGCGTTAGCTCGGGGTATGACCGGCCTCGGCTCGAGCCCAACGCACCAGGGACGCGGCTCGCCGAGAGCCGCGTCTGCCGGCTGTTGAGCTGCAGTGGCTGCAGGTGGCTCGAGAGATCGCGAGTTTGAGACCCCTGAACTAAGGACATATTAGTCTCGTTCATTAAACATGTCAGATTTTATTTTCTTTCGAATATTTTATGTCACTATACAATAACAAACCGGTTTAGAAAATGTTTATTAGCACACGTGCTTTAGTTTTTTGTTGCTATCCAAGTTTTAAAAATAATATTAAGTACTTGGTTCCCTTTTTTCCTCTTTAACCAATGGAGAAATAAATTATGGTACAACACAAACGTTTGATTTGCAAGTGTACTTCAATCGATGGGCTTAATAAATACATTAAGGCAAGTTTGTCCATCCAAAAGTTAGTATGACTCATTTTTAAACATAACAATCTCGATTAAAACACATTTGTTTTACGATCTAGCATAAAACAAGTTATAAAACTTAAGGACGGGCGTTCGAGACGAACTTTATTACTTTCAGATTGTAACTCATTTCAAATGAAACACAAGATCATTCGACGTCAAGAAGGCAAGGCGGCCTTCTAAATGCCAAAGTCACTGCACTCACGTGTTTCACCAAAATTATGTTTTTGCTCACATGGCAGGCTGAATGGTAAAAAGTTCTACATTCCCTTTATCCGTTCACCTTTCTAAACGTATATAAATAATATGAAACTCAGTAATACTCTTTTATGAGTATAAAAGCTGTACATAATTGCAGAATTTAAGTACGACTATGTTTAACAGAAAATGCTCGTAACACTTTAAGAACGCGTGGCACTTTTCACGATTTAATATAACGACATTTTTAATGATATTATTTAATACCCTTTTCTTTCGGTTTCAGAGCAAAGAAATACACTTTGTAAGAAATATAAACGAATCAAAATAGCTTCAGGAACAATCAAATTCTTATACGAAAAGAGTTGTAAACCGAATGTGGTAGGAAAGTTTTTATCTTTAGACATTAGATCAAGAAACAAATCACTACGTAGCAGTAAGAAAACTATTCTTAATGGACAGTGAGCAATAACTTAAATCTATAGGAAATGTGATAACATTTTCTTTATCGAAGGTGCGAGTTGACTTCTGCATGTTTCCTGGAAATGAAAATCATGCGAAGTTAAAGCCTCCAAAATCAATTATAATAATTCTAACCTAGAGTGTTGTGGCACATTTAAATCACTTTTGAGTACGCAAAAACAGACGCGTATTAAACATTACGCAGAATCAACCCACTTGTTCTTCTTTGATCGGATTCTGCGCCCGTAAGATATCTTTCTTCGGTGGGGCGCACGGGCAATTCCAGTCATGTCAATGTTTGCCTGTGACATTACTTGCTGGAATGTGTTTTGATGATTGCCCTGATGGTACCGCCGCGCCCTAGCCTGTCCTCTTGGCTGATAATTCATCCTCTGCCCATAAGACAGCTGTTGTCGGGTCTCAGAAGGAGGGGCTTGCGTTGGGTTCTGGCACTGATTGCATGGGTATGGAACAGACACGGCAGAGGGGAACATGGGTTGAATTGCCTCATGGTTTGTTTCGTTACCCGGACAGTATGGATAAAAGACTACTGGAATATAACCAATTATGCCGTAGGGCTGGCCTTGACCACCGTATACTGGAGCAGGTGGAACCTGTGCAGGAGTCGGTGCCGGGGCATGCGGAAAACTGTTAGAGCTTTGATTCCCTGGCGTTACCAAATAGCATGGGCACGAGGAGGGACTTGGTACAATGTTAACTGGAAATGGGATGACGTACACAGGATACGGTTTCTTATCAGGCGAATGGCTTCCTTCCAAAAGTTCATCGGGGTGCTCTGTTATCGAGTTTTCGTTGGGAATTTCTGGTACATTAGGCACCTCGGGAGCAGGAGTCGACGAGAGGGTAGGCTTATAAGTCACTTGAGTTTCAGAAGGCCCAACAAAAGGCTTCGAAGGGTAAACAGACGCCAACGGTTCTTCCGGTCCAAATCCTGCGTTAGAGCCAGGAGGTAACGGCTCAGGGCTGTCTATAGAAGACTGTGCTCCGCCCTCAGAGGGTCGATCTGGCGACGTAAACTGGCTAGCTGGAACGATATCTTCAGGCTGCAGGAGGCCTTGAGTTGGTCTGCTCGGCTGGTAGGTGGGGTGGTCGCTGTCGGCTGGTTGCTGGAAACCTGACTGGCTATATACTGGTGGAGGAGAGGGCGTGGGGTTAGACGGATAGCCAGTAAAGGGAGATGAAGTGCTAGGTTTTGTCGGCTGGGACGCGACAGGCGTCGTGTGAGATGGTCTGTACGGCTGATTCCCGGCTGTTGGAGTCGACCCTGGCCTAAGCGGTGCTGCGGATGAAGGGCGATTAGGGCGAGGGTTCTCTGCGAAGCTTGGGGCCCCAGCTGGAGGCCGGCCATCCGGATAGCCCGACTGAGAGTAATCGGGGTACGTTGAACCAGATGGCCGCGTGGAACTTGGCGGGCGCGTGAAGCCAACCGGCTTTGAAGTCTCAAAGGGTTGTCCAGATGGACTGCAGCCAGCTTCAGCTGCCGGGCCAAACCCAGACGAATCACTGCAACTCAGACCTGCACAAACAGAAAGATATGGTTCTCTCTTTAGGCTTCTAACCAGACCAAACGCTACCTGCGCCTATGCTTTATAACATATTGAAAAACACGACGATCTTACCTGAAGAGGGTTTTGAGTAGGCCGGCGTGGAGGATGGATAGAAAGGTCGAGGTGGTGACGCTGGCGACTCAGAAGCAGAATCAGGATGATTTGGCTGCTGACCCTCAGGCAAGGGTGTAGACGAAGGGTAGATTGGTGGAGACGGGCTAGACGGGTGCTCGCTTTGCGGTGTACTGGGGTAACCGATGGCTGGCCTCGACGGCTTCGTGAATGCAGATGGATACTGAGGTGACGATGGTCCAGATGGATACTGCGGTGACGATGGTCCAGATGGATACTGAGGTGACGACGGTCTAGATGGATACTGAGGTGACGATGGTCCCGATGGATACTGAGGTGACGATGGTCCCGATGGATACTGAGGTGACGATGGTCCCGATGGATACTGAGGTGACGATGGTCCCGATGGATACTGAGGTGACGATGGTCCCGATGGATATCCGATTGTAGGTCTTGAAGATTGAGAGGGTGGTGGCGTGGGATAGCCGAACGCTCCTGGCTTGAACGGCGTTTGGCTTGATATTGGTTGAGAGGGCTGCACAACTCCATGGGGTCGACTAGGATACTGGGGTCCTACAGACGGCTCGACGGGTTGTGGTTGAGAAGTAGTTTGAGATGGATACACGGAGCTTGGCCTGCCTGGGTACGGTGGTGAAGTGGGTCTCGCTGGGCTCGTCGGGTAACCAGAAACGGGAGCTGGTCGGCTCGGGTATGTACTGGCCGGCCCAGCAGATGCTGGTTTCGACGGCTGAGAGGGGTAACCAAAAGGACGCGAGGGGGTCGTTAGAGGATTTTCTGTCTGGGATGAAGCGCATTGGCCAGACGCTGTTCCACACGAGGGTCCTCCGATCGCTGTGCTAGGATAGACAGACGGAGAACTGGACGGACTGCCTGGAGCGATTGGTGCCGCAGTACCCGGCCTGCAGTTATAACTAAGAGATGAACCACACTGTTGACTAGGTGAGGTTGTCGATGGATACGGACCAGGGCTAGACGGTCGGGATGGAGATGATCCAACTGACTGGCCAGCCGGAGGGCCTGTTTGTTCAGATGTACACAAAGATCCAAAATGGGTCAGTCCGCAAGACTGACTACTTGGTTGGGCTCCGGAAGGCCGGTCAGGGTAAGGCAAGGGTGAAGATGGCGCAAATGGTGTCGGCGTGGAAGAGAGAAGGCTAGAGGGACCATTTGGGAAGCCAGCTGGTCGCGAAGTCGACGGCCCAGTGGGGTACGCAGTTGGAATTGAAGGTGGCGAGGGCCTCGGGCCGAAGGTTGATGCTGGTTTGGAGGTGAACGGAGAGCCCCCAGGGTAAGAAGATGGTTTATTTACACCGGGAGAGCCATCAGGAGGAGAGGGTTGGACTGGGAAACCGGCAGGAGAGCTGGGATAAGAGCTTGCTCCGCTCGGGAAGCTACTAGACGGTCGAGAGGGGAAGGCAGGGCCCTGTGTGGTTGAGGATAACGGAGGGCTCTGCGTGGAGAAAGTAGAGAGGGAAGGAGAGTTGGCATAATTTGGTGGCGCTGTTGGGTACGATGGACGCGGAGTTTGAGGTTTTACTAGGGAAGCTGGGGTAAGCGGCGAGGAAGAGTGAGGGTACTGAGGTCTGTTAGGATACGATGATGGCTCGGAAGGACCAGACGATTGACCCGGTTCGTTTGTGCCAAACGGTGATTGTGATGACGGTCCGCCTTGATAGCCACCAGACGGTCGAGCTGGCGGGGCAGGCCTGTCAGGGTAAGAGCTCGACGGGCTCGATGTAGAGCTCGGAGAGGATCCGAACGGCGAGGGCGTTGGATAGCCACTGACATGCGAAGGGCCGTCAGAGTTGCCGTTTGTCTGCGTAGTCGGGCGCAAAGTCTGCGAGGGAGACGATTCAAATGGCGACGGGCTGCTTGGGTAACTGCTCGCTGGGGGAGGTTTAGATGGTGTAAGAGGCCCACTTGGATAGCCGCTCGAGGGATTCAACGGCTGAGATGGTGTAGTCGGTTGATTCGGATAACTGCTCGAAGGTCGCGATGGTTGAGAGGGCGGCGGGTTATACGATGACGGTCTGATTGGGTATTTACTAGGTGGACTCGAATCGAACGGTGCAGTCGTGGGGCGTGTTGGGTATGAGGATGCTGGTCTCGTAGGATAACCACTAGGAAAGGATGGCGTCGAAGGTGTAAAGGGGCTGGACGGGCGGGAGGGATAAGAGGGTTGCGATGGAGGTCGGGACGGGTAGCTTGTGTCAGCTGGCGAGGGCCTCGCTGTCGTGGGAGCTCCAGATGGTGAAGAAGGACTTATCGGCCTTGACGGGTATGCAGATGGCGTTAACGACTGGCTCGGTGTTGATGGAGCGCACCCGAGAGTTCCTGGCCTTCCACAAAGCTGCTGGTTCCCTGGGCGAGCTGGCTTGGAGGGGTAAGATGGGCTGCTCGGATATGCTGGTTGCTGGGACGAGTACCCTGCCGTTGGGTTTACGGGACCGAATGATGACGGAGCTGGCAGCCCAACCGAGGTACAAGCTTGCCCTGTGCCTGGTCCACAAGATTGAGATGACTGCCCACTCGGGTTATACGGACCAGGTCTTTGAGGAGACGTTGGGTATCCCTGTTGAGAAACAGATCCAGGGCGTGGCGGCCTCGGGCTTGGTCGCTGGCCATAGTCACCGTCAGGAGCAACTGGTGTAATGCCATCGTCCGGTTCTTCGGGTCCTGGGTAACTACCGGGCTGAAGACTTGGCCCTGTTGAGGGATGTTGAGACCCGTGCGATGGTCTACTAGGTCCAAATGGGGCGTTAGATCCGGATGAGCCATTTGGCCCACTGGACCCAGTAGGCCCACCGGGACCAGACGGACCATTGGACCCACTAGGCCCATTAGGTCCACCAGGACCGAACGGACCGTTTGGCCCACTTGGCCCACCAGGCCCATTAGGTCCACTTGGCCCACTTGGCCCATTAGGCCCATTAGGTCCGTTTGGCCCACTTGGCCCGCCAGGCCCATTAGGTCCGTTTGGCCCACTTGGCCCACCAGGCCCAGCAAGTCCGTTTGGCCCAATTGGCCCACCAGGCCCATTGGGTTCACTTGGGCCAAGTGGTTCGCTTGATCCTTGCGAACCTTCCGAAGGGCGAGATGGTCCAGAAACTGATCCATAACCCCCAGGGCCTAATGAGGGGACACCACTGACCGGGCTTTCCCCTATTTGATTGTTGTCAACTGAGGACCCAGTTACTTGAGGCCTCTGGCCTATTG
Source organism: Frankliniella intonsa (assembly GCA_033675135.1). Taxonomy (NCBI): domain Eukaryota; kingdom Metazoa; phylum Arthropoda; class Insecta; order Thysanoptera; family Thripidae; genus Frankliniella; species Frankliniella intonsa. The sequence continues at coordinate 13,537,383 of CM066253.1, forward strand.
TTCCCAACACTTCAGAGCTAGAACTGCTGCTGCTCCCTTGCGTAGGTCCCGTCTGTGAAGCGCTTCCTTTTGTTCCACACCCTCTTGGAAAATGGAGCTGGGCGTAGGGAGTAAGCACGCCGTGGTGATCATGGTGGCTGTGGTGGTCGTGGTCGTCACCGTGGTCACCGTGCTCTTCGTGGTGGCTTGGGTCGTGAGGGTGGAGAAATAGTTCAACGGCCTGCCCTGGCGTGACGGTCCGGTATCCCCAGCCGTCGGACAAGTAGTGTGTCACCGATAGCTTGCCGAAGGGGTCAATGTATCCGTAGCACCCGTACACGATGCCATCCGGTCCCTTGTCCTCGTGGTGAAATTGGCCGCTGGGACCGATCTCGTATCCAAAGTCGTATGTGCCTGCAAAAATAACCAGAAACGTATCATTAAATGTAATCACAAAGACCCGTAGAACAGAGAGTCATAGATAACAGAAACGAAACTGACTGGCGTTGAAATTTTGATCGAGGTACTGCTTCTTGTCGTCATCTTCAATGTTTAGGATGCTGTCCAGGTCCTCAGACCGCTCTATGCCTCTATGTTGGTATTCCTGGCCGCCAACAATCACTGCAAGGGCGCTCAGTACCACTGGCAGCGTCCTCCACCGCGCCTGAAACACACACACGCATTCTCAATTGAAAATTGTTCATAAGAATCTTTTTATAAAACTTTCCAATTCTTCTCGAAAGATAAAAAGAGTGGCCCCGTTATGAGAAGTGTCACTGTTCATTTCAACCCCTAAAAGGTCGAGTCTCGGAGAGGTCAGCCATTAGATCGGATCTCGGAGATACCTGCTGTACGGCGAGGCTTCGGAGAGCCCGGCTCTAAGGTCGTATGTGCGTTTTGGTCGATTTGGAATACATTAAAAATACTAGGAGTACGTGCGGCAGGCACGTAGTAGCTGAGCAAAGTGAGTGTTATAACAAAAGGACGGTTTCAACCGTACCGCCGTATAAATAGGCAACGCACATGCCAATCAACACGAAGTTATTAGAAATTTAGAGGGGGGGGGGGTGAAGGGCACTGCAGCTGAAGGAGGGCAGGGGAGGTGGTGAAGGGACAACAGGCTAATAATTACCTACATCAAATACAAGTTTAAGTCAGTCTTGTGTCCTGTGGCCCCCGGGCGCGGGTCGGTGCCACTCGTCCTCGCACCTAGAGGAGGGAGCATCCCTTTAGATATCCTGAAGTACAAAGTCCCGGACACCCAGTAAGATTGACGCCAAAGGTGAAGGGTTGGAAAGAGTGGGGAATAAGGGGGAATAAGGGGGGGAATAAACCTCTTCGTAAGTGCAGTTGTAAAATTACAATTTCAAATCGTAATACTACAAGCACTACATATCGGCATGAAATTAATGCACGAGCAAAAAGGGTCCGTCGTAAATTTACAATAGATTTCGTAAACTATAACTTACAAAGTTTATCGTAAATTTACAAAGATATTTTTCACAGTGACTTTACAAAGGATTATTATTCTTCGCAGCCTGCACAGCAAACTCTTCGTAGTTTGCAAAGACTAAAAAATTTTCGCAGCCCTGCGAATAAAATTATTTGTAGACTTTTAACAGTGTATAATTACTTAACTGCGTTTAAGTGGATGTATTCGTTCATCTACAAGTAAGGGACATTCGTACACCTGGACTATCAGTGTAGTGGAGTTTACAGAGTGCTACATTATTTTGCAGCACAATGTATGATTGTTTAAGCTCTGCGAACTATTCCAGTAATACGGAATACCGGGATAAAGCCTCTCCTATGCTGGGTAAAACTTTGAAAATCTTATGGTATAAGTGTATCTCGATGTCTTGAAGACGAAAAAAATAATTTGGAGTTTTACTCAGCAATGGAAAACAGTTGCGTTCGAAAAATTGTTCAAAATTCGACGAAAATTCACATTATCACCACTAGCGCGTGTCCTATGCTGGGTACAACTCTGAATAGCACAAAAAGTCCAATTTTGAACGATTTTCGAACGCTCCTTTTTTCAATTGCTAGGTAAAACTCCAAATTATTTTTTTTCTTCAGGACATCGAGATACACCTACAACACTGGAAATGCGAGAGTGATATGTCTGATTTAAAAAGAGTGAGATTTTTTGTTGTTGCCCTATTTAAGTGAGACTTTAGGAACCTCGCTCTTATTGAGAAAGAATCTGCAACATGATTCAAATTGAGTAAGATTAAGGATAAAAATCCTCACTTAAAACGGGCGAGGTTTCCCAATCATCGCTCAAACAGGGCGAGATTTTTGATTTTATTGCTCTAATCAAGCGAGAAAACCACACCTCGCTGTGATAGAGAGAGGGAAAATATCTCGCCCTCCTAAGGGCGAGGATTCTCGCCCTGGTATTTACAGTGAACTTTTTTCCATTGCTGGGTAAAACTCCAAATCATTTTTTTACGTCTTCAGGACATCGAGATACACCTACTATGAGATTTTCAGAGTTTTACCCAGCATAGGAGAGGCGCTAGGGGTGACAATGTCAGTTTTCGACCAATTTCGAACGATTTTCGAACGCAACTTCTATCCATTGCTGAGTCAAACTCCAAATTATTTTTTTTTTCGTCTTCAGGACATCGAGATACACCTTCCATGTGATTTTCAGAGTTTTACCCAGCATAGGAGAGACGCTAGGGTCGAGAATTTCAATTTTGAACGTCCCTTTTTTAGGCCCCCGTTAGGTGTGAATGAAAAATACTACGAAAAATTAGGAATTTTTGACATAGATCTGATGCCAAACTGTTCGGCCAAATTTGCATAAAATTAGTTTGCATCCTCTGTTTCTATGGTAATTACGAGCGGAGCAGCAAGGCCGAGCCGGGTCAGGGAAGGCTTGACCAATAGCATTATTTCGCGGTTTTTCCCGACCAATGAAAAAGACCGCCTGTTGCTTTGTACCTCGATGTCCAAAAGTTTCTAGGCGGGAGTGGTCACATCAGAATCGCAGCAGTTTCGCGCCGTGCAAAAGGATGCACCAGCAGGATAGTTTCAAACGCGACCACTAGCTGGCGGCCGCGGCTCTCGATTGTTGGCAGGGACTGTAATTCCGCCTTCCAATAATTTTGTTTGAAAGTGGGCGGGGCTTCTAACAATACCGCCAACCTAAGGTTCAGACCTAAGATCATGTTCTCAGTAAATGGTTTAAATTAGTTCGCCAATATGTCCGTATGTTAGTGCGTGAAGGCTTTCGTAGTTGTATGCTAAACGCCTGCAGCATCCTTTCACTTCATTTCCTAATTTAGTACTGTTCAAGTATATTAAGTCGCGTAGTGGACGCGTGAGCCGCAGAGCCACCGGCCTTCTTTTGTCGAGTGGAAGTCCCAGCCACGCCCCCCGCCGCGGTCGGCAGCTGACGCGTCCACCTCGCGATTTTAAATCATTGTTTAAAGTAATCGAAACGTTGACAAGGCGAACTGAATGGGTAAAAATTAGTTTTATATCTGCGGAAACTGTTTTGCAAAGTTTGACTTCAATATGGCGAGAAGGAACAAAACTGATTCGTGAAATGGTGTACATCTACGTGTATCTTTACGTAAACCATTTTACGAATCACTTTTGTTCCTTCTCAACGAACCTACGTGAAACTTTGCAAAACGATTTCCGCAGGTCCAGAACTGATATTAACACATTAATTTCGACCGTCCAACTTTTCGTTCTCTTCATATAAAGAGTTAAAGTCGCGATGTGGACGCGTGAGCCGCCGGCCTTCTTTTGTCGAGTGGACATCAAGCCGCCGGCGTTGTTGATAGCTGGCCCGCTAGGCATTTTATGTGGCAGACGTGTGGCGGATAAATTTTATAATTTGGTTCTCACAAATAGTTTACACTAAATATTTTTTAATTCTTTTTCATTTTATGATAACTGTTTAAACCTAGGGAGCCGTTTAACGCGTTAGCGTTAGAATTTTTTCTATTGCTGGGTAAAACTCCAAATTATTTTTTCGTCTTCAGGACATCAAAATGAGCCTTCCGCGTGATTTTCAGAGTTTTACCAAGCACAGGAGAGGCGCTATGGGCAACGTTTAAAAAATATGCTGGCCGGGAAATTTTCCTGGCCAAATTTATCCCGGTATACGGAATAAGATAACTGCATTTTGGAGCGAACACGACAGTAACAATAAGCTCCAGCGGCAAAGTGGACTCTTCGAAGAAGCCCGGTGGGCGGCCTTGATCTCGGTGGCGCTCGGAGCTCAAAGCGCCGCGTACTTAGGCCACCCATTCGACTCCTTGACGAGAGTTGTTGAATGTCAGACGTGACCGCGGACCTTAACGCAGCCTTGGCTGAACATATAATAAAAGGTGTAGACCGATGATCCAGTTCCTTTCCGTTGCGCTGTCTTGAATTTTTCTAAATTTTTCCTTAATTTTTTTTCCAGACTTGCCTTTTATTTTGTTAAATTCTTTGATTTTTTTTTAATTTTTTTTAAATTTGCCCACTAAAATAATTCTAAACTTTGTTTAAAGTATACTTATTTGACGCTGGTCAAGGGCGTCTCGGTCACTGGACATGGGAGTCTCGCTGGGGGATGCGGTTGGAGACTTTTGTCCAGCACACACTTTCAGACTTGTTCTGATTTTTTTTTTCTTAATTAACACCTATGTTTTTATGCAGCAGAAGTAATGACTTATTCGTTAGTTATGCTGTACAGTTTTGTAAGTAACTTACTAATAATAGAAGAAATGGTCAGTCACGTAAAGAGGAATGCGTGCGTATAGCTGATGAAAAAAGTTGTAAGAAGCGTAGGAAGGTTTTTAAGCAGCAGGAATACTGACAAAAGGGTGCAAAAAATCAGTAATGGGCCGAGTAATACCTATTTTACAATACCCTACAGGGATAATGCAATTCAAAGAGTCAACACTGTTAGAATTAACCGTTTTCTGAAGAGTTTGTCCTTAACAGGAATCCTGTTTTCAAAAACAGAACCACCGTTTTCAGCTAGAACCTTACAAAGTCCAAATTATTTTACCTCTATGTAAAGCGCAGAAAGAAGTCACTATTTTGACTGAACAAAATAATGTTTCTGGCATTTTTCCTAACATTGTTGAGGTACAGTTTCCCTGTTTTAAAACAGGAATTGTTGCTAACAAACTTAACAGTACTTTTTTCTGTTAATTTAAAACCAAATTTGTACCCATCTGCATTTTCCCCTACGCAGATAAAATGCAGTAAAATGCCTTAAACACAGGTCAGCGCGAGCACGGTTTGCCGCCACCTGGCTCCACACCGCGGATACAACCGTTCCCGCTGCTCGCTACTCGTACGCGTTGATCGTCAGCTGAGCTCAAGGTCACCCAGTGCGGTGCCCGGCAGAGGCGCGGTGTGGAGAGGGCGCCGCTAGCTCAGAGGCCCCCTCCACTCACTCCCCTCTCTCCCGGGAGAGTGAATGGAGTAACGCAGTAGGAGGGCACTATGCCATTCACTAGCTAGCTAGGGCGGGTGCGGGGAGGCGGCTACTCCGCCGGCCCTAGAGCCCCATACATTCCGAACCAGGGAGCCAGCTCAATTAAACGGGCCAGCTCTTGGTAGAATTTCACGACTCGCTTGGCTCAGGACTGGGCTGCTCCCGGCTGACACCGGCCTCCCTTCACAGGCCAGCAGCCTAGTTTGGATAAAAGACTTACCCTATTACAGCAAATTTCGCACACAACCCTCTGAAAGACGCGGGGCGATAACAGCCCGCTGTACGTTGCAGTAAGGAAGAGTGCACGAACAAATGCAATTGTACCGGTACATTCCCCAGAGTAACATGGCTACTTTCGAGTTTTAAAGAATGAGATAGACTTCCCAAGCTGGCACGATGATTTTTAGGTAATACTTGAAGATAACACATATTTCGGTGACTAGACCACCCATGCACTAACGTTGTACTTTCTGCCGTCTGCACTTTTAAAGCCGTGGTAGAGCGTGGCTGCTCCCGAACCCCGGGCCTCAGGGCTGAACCCTGCGGTCACTTCCCGTCAGCCATGCAAATGGCGCCGTAGGCAGGCCAGTATGAATATTGATGAGGTGTCTGTGTGGGCCCTGCCACCCTGCCACCTCCGTCATGCGGCACTTAGATAAGGAAATTACTTCTTAAATCGATCGTTTACGATCCGTGTATTATAAACAAGAACACTACACTTTGCGAAAACGTACTCGAGCTCGCGGGCAAAAAGACGGAAAAAATGCCACGTTATATTTTTATTTAAAGAAAAAGTGAACAGACTCATTTTTTAGAACAAACGTTTTAGCAAGGATCAAGCCTCAAATAGCAAGTCGCAGTACTGAGACCACCCACAAGACAAAGCCAAGTATCCTTTGAAAATCTGGTTTATCTCAGTCGCACATTCTTGTGAAGTTTACATCGTAATCGTAACTTTGGGCTGTGGCGCGCGCAAGAAAGAAGGGCGAGGCAAAAAGGAAGCCCTGACGACATTAAAACTGTAATCCAGTGCCTGGTCTGACCTCCTGCTTCCAGCGGTTTCCACCCCCTTTAGCCCCCCCCCCCCCCCAGCATGTCTCGCGGGCAAGGTGGCGCGGTGGGGAGGAGCACGGCCCATTAATAAGGGCTGGGCAGGGCCGTCTCAAGCGCCTTCAGGCTCCGTGAGGCGGTTCCACTGAGCGCGCTTCTCTTACGGTAGCGGGCACACTGCGGCGCGCTACAGCCGCAAAGGCAGAGAATTCGATCATATAATTATATGGGAATTGGTCGGGCGCAGGTCGGGCGAGACGTTTTTTGTGATTGCACATCGGTAGAAATGCGACAGGCAGGCAAGAAAATGGAAACGAAAACAGACATAGATGCCCAAAGATTCGGACACGACCGATGGGTCGTCAACTCGTGTATTACTTCGTGCGCGATGGCTATATTATCCATATATTACCATATTTTCAAGCTTACTCGCCTTAATTTCGCCTCTATATTACCCCTATATTACCATATATTACTTTATCTATTATTTTATAGTACACAATATTACATATATTACTGAATATACGTATACTACCTCGTACACGGCTAAGGGGAGTAGACGACCTCTCGGACACGACTGCGAACCAGGAAAGGTGTGGACTGTGACTGCGCCGGGGTTGTGGAAATAAGGAGAGGGAAGGTACTTGGGCTTCGGTAGCAAGAACACAAAGAAGTAGGAGATGATGCCTTGGATGAGCACCATGTGTAGTGTGATAGAGGCACGAGTGGTCAGTGCCTGGTGCAAAGTCAATGGTCGAGGCTTTGGAGACAAGTGGGACTGCGGGTTGGTTCGAGAGTGGCCGCGAGCAACCGCGAAGTGACCGCCGTGGTGACCGGCACAGCGTTGTGCAACAAAGACTCTAATCCTGGCCGCACACCACAACGCACGGTGGGCGATCGCGCCTATGGCGCTAAGCTGTTTGCACGGAGGATATTGGCTTCCCAAGAAAAGCGGGGAATGGCGGAGAGTCTTTACACTGTGGAAAATAGTCGTAGGTTTACGGGAAAATTTTCCACGAAGTGCAGTTGTAAAATTACAATTGCAAATCGTAAAATTACAGGCAGTACATATCGGCTTGAAATTCATTCACGAGCAATTCACGAGAAATGTCGTAAAGTCACGGTACCAATTTGTAAAATTACATAACTGAAGAGACAATTGGTATCGACTAGTCGTTCTTACACGAAAGCAAATAGGCTGTCGTAAATTTACGATACAAATCGTAAATTTACAACGTCATTTGTAAATAACAGAGTATCACTGTGAGAAATGTTTGTAAGGGTTACGGGAAAATTTTCCATGAGATATGTCGTGAAGTTACGATATCTAATTGTAAAATTACAAGATTTTAAGGACACTTGGTATAGACTTGTAATTCTTAAACGAGCACAAATAGGCTTTCGTAAATTAACGATTTCGATCGTAAAGTTACAACATTAGTAAATCACAAATTACGAAAAAAATCGTAAATTTACAGAGATATTTTTAACAGTGATGCAAAAAGTTTCGACCTTACGAAGTTATTTTTCACAGTGGTGTGCTTTGTCACTTGCCTGAAGTCGTTTTCTTGTCCAGCGTTTGCTACTTTAAAATTGGCTGGAAAACGCCCTTGAGTACCCACGGACTTCCGTTTTAACCGGAATACCTTTGCAGCATACGCAGCAGCCTCTTCCCTGCAACGCATGACCACACCGTTTCGATAAATTAAAGGGGAATGAAAAAAAAACGATAAAATAAGTGCACTCTGCTGAGGTCACTGCCTGCAGTATTAATAAATCCACGCCAGCACTCCAGGCCAGGGCTACGAACAGCAATAAACATCGTTATTTGCGCCACGTTTCGGCGTGTGTATACGTTTTTTTTCTCCCCACCCGTCATCATTTTTCGTTGGACAGCCCCGAGCGGGTACAGGTGAAGAGTTTTGCCTCACTTTCGCACACCTTGCTCTCGGCCACCATGGAAAGGCGCAGCCCACTATTAATAATTCTCTACACGCAAAAAAAACATTTTCAGTTCCGTGCTAACCGTTTTAGCTGGCCAATTCAGCACCCGTGAGAAAAAAATTAGTCAAAGGGAAAAAAATTTAGCTTCACAGCTAAGTGGCTTTAGATGCTCAGCTACCAGATAGCTGTGTAGCTAATAGATAGCTGTACAGTTAAAAGAATTGCACCGGTGCTATACAAATTAGCTGGGCCTCTGCAGCTATTTATTTTTGCTCCGAGGCTAAAATCTTAGCTGAGACGCTACTTTTTTTTTGCGTGTACCTACTTCTAAACGTACCAAAAATTGTGTGCTTCAAGATTGGTATTTTAGTCATAATACGTACGTGTAAAAGCTTACAATAGCATTAAACATAATAGATGGAAACATATTATACATACGATAACACTTATATAATAATTGTAAACCTGATATCTAGAAAGAATTCAACTCGCAAGCGTGCAAAACTCGAGGTAAACCTGTGCATTAAAATTAAAAAAATACGATTTCACCTAGTGAAATCCTGGGAGTCACGAAGTAGCATGAAGTTTAGGTTTAAGTTACACTCAGGTTCAAGAAAAGTTTAAGTTAGGTTTCAGTCGTCGTATCACTAAAAATCAGTATATTTACTGGAAATTAAAATGTACTACCAAAAACCGTTAAAGAACGTGTAATGCACATTAAATGCGTCTAAATGTTTGGATTGAGTCGTCAGATCGACTTGATTTTTAATCTGTGGGTTCGTTGTGCAATCATCAATCGAACACTGAATTTACATTTTTATCCTAGGATTTTGTTTCAATTTTTATTTTATGAAATACTGTGCATGACTTGAATCAACAGTTTCCCAGCCACGCCCAGCCACGCGGGCCCTCTCCCCTGCCCGCCGGCCCGGCCAGTGCTGGCGAGTACTTGTCGAGTATTGTTGGCGCCCGAAACTAAAACCCCTCAACTCATCAGATTCCCCACTAACATACGTTTCACACTAAACTTTCGGGCCAAATATCTCAGATCTGGTGCATTTTACCGACATGCCGATTCCGGATTTGGTTTAAGAAAGTCGGTTTCCACCTTGAAACTGAGTTTTAAGGAATTCTGTTAGAGCTGATTAAAAAAATTATAATAATAATAAAAAAATTCTAACGCTAACGCGTTAAACGGCCCCCTAGGTTTTAACACTTACCTTTAAATTACAAAGAATGAATTAATATACATTTAAAACTGTACGTGAGAACCAAATCATAAATTTTATTTGTAGCCACACAAATGGCGCCCCTCAGGCTAGCTATCAACAACGCCGCTTGGCGACCACTGAAGTCCAACCAAAAATAATTAAGTCGTAATTCTAAATTTGAAAACGAAATAAATCGACGTTCTCACATTTTAGTAAAAACAATTTAGAGCTTTATTTCTATTCGCATTGCGTAGATGAGAAAAATAAATTACAGCAAACATTAAAAACATGGGCCTGAAGGGAATAAATACAAGGTTGGCATTGTTAGCGTCCCGCCGGCTCGACTCGGCCTTGCTGCTCAGCTCGTCATTGCCATAGAAACAGACGATGCAAACTCGTTTTATGCAAAAACGTATAGACAGTTTGACATGAGATCTATCTCAGAAATTTTCTAATTTTTTATAGTATTTTTCATTAGAGTTTTGTGTAAATCGCTTCGACAGAATTCGCTGCGGCCATAAGGGGCCATCGTCAAGAATAAAAAATAAAAATTCTAACGCTAACGCGTTAAACGGCCCCCTAGGTTTTAACACTTACCTTAAAATAAGATAGAATTTTAAAATATCATGTCAAAACTGTTTGTGAAAGTCAATAAATCGTGATATACGTGAGCCACAAATCTGCCACACAAAATGTCGCCCAGCGGGAACTATCAACAACGCTCTTCTGCTGGCCACTGAATCCAACGTAAAATATTCTTTAAAAAAATAAATTTGGAAAAGAAGTCAAAGGATATTGCAGGCGTTTAGCCATTAAACATAATAGATGGAAACATATTATACATACGATAACACTTATATAATAATTGTAAACCTGATATCTAGAAAGAATTCAACTCGCAAGCGTGCAAAACTCGAGGTAAACCTGTGCATTTAAATTAAAATTATTCTCGAATTGGAGAGTAAACGTACGTGCCGGTTAGGTGGTGAACGGAATGAAATATAACGTGTATGGCACGCAAAATTTTAGTCTAATTGTCTATAAGCATTAGACTAATGGTATGTTAATACAGACCAAAGGTTATACCTTTTCAGTATTAAAAAGTACGGCCAAACTAGTTAACAAAAGTCGCCCCTCCCTCCCAATCCAAGTCCCATCCTGCGGGCCCCAAAGGCTACACTTTTCCTTTCAGCGCAAAAGCCAGATCCGACGGCAGGCATCACGGAGCAATGAGCGAGCCGTCACTTCGAAGCAAGCTACAACATTAAACGCGTCAATCACCTTATCAGGCCGAACATTTTGTTTTAGCCACACTACACAAAAGTCTTACATTTTAAAAATAGTATTCAAAGCCTCATGGAAAATCACGATGTCACGAAGTTTCTTTTCTGTCTCAATCTCACAACCACTATATAATCAATCAATAACTGTGAGGTTAAAGGTGTCATGCAGCCTCTAGTTGAGAGTACCCTACAGCCGTTCGGGGCAAACATTTCTCCATGTTACCCTCTGCGGCGCAAATGGTTTTTTCGAGGAATTCCACGGCATTTTCAGGCAGGCCCAGGAGAGATTTATGTGTGAACGTGACATGATGGTGCACCGTAGTGCGTGGGCTGCGCAGACCGGGCAGCGCGCGGGATGGCGCGAAACGGGACAGGCCTCGGCTGCAGCGCGCCGCTCACGAAACCTCCACCCCCTGCGCAGAGCGTTGGTCATACCAATTCAAGGCTGCAAAAGAATCGATGTAAAAGAGGCAAACTTGATGCTCCTGTGGCGCTGGGCGAGGGATAATCTGTAAAAAGTGAGAGAGGCTCGACGGGGAGCGGTATTAGGGGTCAAGTTGAGGGGGGAGGGGGTCGTCGTCTGGCCACCGGGCTGGCCCGGCTCCCGACAAGGCCGGGCCCATGGGCTGGACAAGCGATATCGCAAATCATCACATTCACACTGCAGCGGAGCGCGGCCGAGCCGTACACGCCGACCTGAAGAACAGATGTTCGCCGTCAGAGGAGATGGCATTGCGGCCCAGTCACACGAGATTCAGCCAAGCGATAGCACCCAGCCAGCCACAGCATCCAAACGCGTTCTCAGTGTTTCGGTCGACTTTTGCCCCTCAAATGGTCGAAGAGAGATATTTCTTCAGGGATTGAGAGCGACGTGTATGTGTGCTCTAGATGTGACACACCATATACGGCATAAGAGGTAATGGACAATTCCTTAAATCCTATTGGAAAACAATGTGTGACGTGCCCTTCAAGTCGCCCCTTAGCCTGATATGAAATTCATCCGGTGCCGCCAAGCCATGTCACGCTGTGATGCCGCACCACGCCCCGCGCTGCCACGCCCGGAGCGTCTGTCGCGCGCTCTGCATGTGCATTTCGCTGTTATTTTTTACAGTGTGACTAATCTCTTAAACAAAGGGCGCGCGGGTTAGACACACATGACGGAAGATAGAACAGGGTTAATTTTAACGACAAGACCTAAGCAACTGTTAAGATAACGCCCTTGCCACCCCCCACCCCCCCCCCCTCCCCGCGCTTTTCACGATTTATGCCACGCGTCTGGGACGCAGTAGCCCGATCACGTATCGAGATATGTCCATACAAACGATTCTGCGGCAACATTTTGATAAAACTATGCAGCTTTTCGATATATTATATTGCAGCCCACGGAAGTAGTTTATCGAGGCTATTACCTCAGTTACATTGGAAGGGGAAAAACAAGGAGATTCGGCGGGAAGAGGAGGGAGATATCAGAGTGAGAGGAGAGGTTGAGGTCGAGGTTGAGGTAGTTTGCTCTGGAGTGGGTCGTACAACGGGGGGAGTGTGTACTCCGGCGCTGAAGGGGAGGGGGCAGTGGGGTGCGGTGGGGTGCGGTGGGTACAGCACGGTGGTTGGATGGAGTAAGTTTGGCCGGGGTTGGTAGAGGACGCAGGTCTGTTTGATGGGGCTGTTTGGCGGGTATAAGTAGCAGGCTTTAAAGCTCACTTGAGCCGTGCGCTCCGGACGCACCGGGCGCTCTGAGGCCGGAGCTCGCTTTAGCTCCCGATGGCCAGACCGCACCGTACACCAAAGGACTGATCCGAGGTCCGCTCGGTGTCTGTGCAACAACAATTTATGCGTGAAGCTGGTTAATCCCATCTTGGCCGCGCGCCCGGCGAGGCACGTCTTCCGCGACAATGCCATTCCGAGCCATTCTCATTTTTGTCGCTCTATACTAAGGGTCCAGACTTGTGAGTGGCAAACTTCTTTTACGGACTCCGCCATCACATCAGAAACGACAAGGAAGGCGCAATAAAAGGGGGACCAGCGTACGTTCGTACAGATGCGAAAAAAGAACGGAAGGTTGCTTATATTACGTTTATAGCAAACAGCAGGAAATAAAGTGAAATGGAGAGGGTGCGGGGGTATACTGCCGACATGTGGGGCCGAGGTATTAGTCTGCTATTGAACTAAATTGAATTCGACGTCAGTCCACGGACATAGCAGATTAGCTAAAATACCTAATGCATTAGCTGGTATGGCTGCCTTAATTATTATTAGCCAAGGCCATATCAGCTTATGCATTAGCTATTTTAGCTAATCCTTTTACAGTGTCGTTCCTGCAGAAATAACGTTTCAGGATCGCAATATTAATAGCACGATCATGCGAGGAACCTTATTTCCCGCTCAAAACGCAGTGGCAATTTCCTGCCGGATCTAAGCCCCTTGAGGATTTGCATACCTTGCAACGTCGAGGCAATTTATGCAAGGAAATTGAACGGACCTCTACTTCTGAGTACACTGTAAGCTTCTCACAAAGAACTGCTCTTCGTAACGTACAGAGGATTTGGAACCTTCGTAATACGAACAAATTCTTCGTATTACAAAAGGCTCCAGTTTGTATTACGAAGATCACGCTGTTGTTCCCAAACCAATATTGTTTGTATTATGAAGAAAATGGGTTTGTAATATGGTGGTTCCAGATCCTTTGTAAGTTACAAACCGAATTCTTTGTAATATGAAGAACATCCTTTGTAAGGAACTAACAGTGTAATGACTGGTATAAACGGCTCTTCAGAAAGGGGGTCTTTTTAATCGAACGCCTTCTTGCGATCGACTAAGGAAAACTCCCCCACTCTCTTTCTCGCCCCCCCCCCCCTCTCTCTCTCTGCGTTTAACTGAATTGCTATCTGTCAGTCACCACTTGTTGATACGTTCGCGTTAGTCATGTAGTTGCACGTGTAGTTGCCCTGTCTAGCCCACCCACTCCAGCAATATTGACTAGCTGGCACCTAATAAAATAAACTTTTTAATTTCAGAAAAGTTAAATACGGTTACCTTTTCAGTTTCCTGGCAATCGCTGTTATCTAAGCAAAAGGAGAACTGTAATTATCACCTATCGCCCCAAGGCCAAGCAATTTTCCTATTTTCATGCGTTTATTGGTGGCTAGAGGTGAGTTTGCAGAAAAGAATGATCCGTCCATCCCTTCACGTTGGGATGCGAAGCCTTGCGACAAATTGAAACAAAAAGTCACGAAAATAAATTGGCAAAGATGGGGGCTGCTTGCAGACGGGACGGCAGTATGCCCACTTACATGGTTCAGCTATCCGTGACTTAAAAGGGCACTTCACTCCTTTCAAAGACCGGATCATGGAGGCAGATTCTTACCTGCAACAAAAAGAAAAACAACTCAGTCAGTTAGAGGATCAACGAATTTGCATAAAAGAGGACAAGTTAGCTGATAGCAGAAGACCATTGTCAGTAAAAGAGTGAATGAAACTGACTTCTTTCTTTGTTGATAGACATTTTGTCATGAAAACCTAATTAGAATATCGGGTGTCGCTGGTGGATGGCACGTGCTACTGTCGCGTTTCGGCGCAAAGAAGAAGATGGGCACAATAAATATAATGCCTCTCACCGAGGATGACCCCCTTTCAATTAAACCGCTCACTGACCCCCGGCCAGCATCGCTCGCTCGCCCTGGTCGCTGTGCCGGAGGGACGGCCTGGTTTCATAACGCCGACTGCACAGTATGCATAAGGCTGGAGCCGCAGCCAAAGCCTCAGCAGGAGCCGCTGGAGCACTCCGCACCAAACTTCATTTCCCTTTGCCATGCGGCAGCTAGCTCTCTTCCCGAGATATGTGCTGCTGTGCAGGGCAAGGGGTGAGCGCACAGCTGCAGAGGGACAAGACAAGGCGCAGTTTTGTGGCATAGGAGGGTTCGATTTCCCATTGTTGCTAAAACGTAAGGTTAATTCATAAAGAAAGCGTGGCAACCACCATCACTTTATAGAACAATGCGTTTCACAGAGCGTCTCGCGCTTTGTTCTTATACACAAGACATGTCAGGTGCACGAATTAGAGTGTCACCAAGTCAGACACAATAGGGCTTGATTAATAGTTTCTCTTCTGTCCTGCGATGTGGTTGTGCCAACAAGAGTCTGTTACGAGGACCACAGAAGCAGTGTGAGGGACTCGAGTGAAGCGTACTATAAGCCGCACCAAACGAAAGTTTATCTTACCAGTATTTTAAATGACCCTGACGAATAAATCAGCATACGTTGAAAGAAGCTTAATTGCTTAATTCCTGTATTTTCATTTTCAGGCCCCATACTTTGAACACCGCACAGACATAGGCTTAAGTTTGAAACCAGAGTCAATACTGTTTGTGAGTTCGTGCAATAACAAACTATTCAAACTATTCAAACGCACCACAACAAAATCTAATACCTGATGGTATTTGAGAGTACTGTCAGCTTGACATATACACCTTGATTTTAGTACAGGCTGAGGGGGCTCATTAAGTTTCTTTACAGACCACAGCACTGAATACAGGCGTCAATCATGGCAAAAAAATGGCACCCTTCAACCCAAATGGCTTTATCCCACCACGTTAAAAATGTTTAATTTCCTGCTAGTCAATAAAACCATGATGTACCCGCTGGCACTAAGCCGTGTGTGTGTGTGTGTGTGTGTGTGTTGGGGGGGGGGGGGGGGGCAAGTTGATGGATTCTTATTCCCTACCAGGTATTGTTGACTTAAAAGTAAAAGCATGGATTTTATAATTTACTATAAGATATTTCACTTGCTTAGGATTCAAAGATTTTGTGTTTTTTTAAAAAGCCTTCATCTTCTACTGGGCGCTGTATTACAATAGGCTTCGCCTCCTGCTATTACCTTCACACAGTGTCGCGCAAATAGTATACGATTGCCGAAACGTTCGCTCAGCGGCATGAGCACGCGAAATGCGTTGTCACTGCCAGTCATGACATCCAAGAGAGCGTCGTCGTTCGGGGTCAGGGGGTGGGGTATGGCCGGTATACGGAGTCTCTCTGCAGCAGGCAGCAAGCGACCTCGCACAGCATATAATACACCGTTTGCACGTGTAAAATTTTGGGGGGCTAAAACTAAGCGCAAAAGATTAAAGGCGAGATTAAAGGACATATCTCGTTAAAAATAATTTTTGCCGTACAGACATTTACTCGCGCATGGACCCAGGAGGCAAATTATATTGCTAGGCAACCGGGTAAGTACTAACAGTACTGCAGTACAAGGATGCCTTTCGAGTCAGGCTATTGACACTCACTTGTGTCTGCCTATGACATTGTTTATGAAGGCCTTATGGCCGTCCATGGTGGCCATAAAGACTTCGCAAGACTCCGCGCAATAATTAGCGCCCAGGTGCTAGCTCAACAGTGCAAGTTTCGTTTCTTTTTTATCGCCACCTACTTCCAAACTTTGTATGTGTAGGAAAAAGACGAAGGTATTTTTATCCGCTCCACTGTAAGTTTCCTACGAAGAGCTGCTCTTCGTAATGTACAAAGGATTTGGGACCTTTGTGATACAAACAATTTCTTTGTATTACAAAGGGCTCCAGTTTGTACTAAGAATACGGTGCTGTTTCGAAACCAATATAGTTTATAATATGTAGAAAATCGGTTTGTAGCATGGCGGTTCCAGATCCTTTGTACGTTACAAACCCACCCAATTCTTAGTAATATAAAAAAAAAATCCTTTGAAAGGTACTAACGCTGTCGAGATTGGGGATTGGGCCTCGCACCGCTCGCGCCGCACACGCGCGCGTCTGGGAGGAGGTGCGTCGCGCCGGCCTTCGGACCACACATCACTTTCTCACGCGGACTGAGCCCCCCATTCAAAAGCGTCATCGCATTGCGTCCCGCGCACAGTACTGCGAGCGGCGCACAACGGAGACTATGAGTGCTTAAAAATGGGAGGGGGGGGGGAGGGGCCCGAGTCGCAGCTATCTACCAACGCACCAAGCGTACACGCGCAGAGAGCTCCAGGCTCTGGGCTACAGAGACAATTTCCGAACTTTTAATTGTGATTGTTAATCAACCCGCCGGCCTCGTGGACGGTACACTGCACGCCCCGACGCGTCGCGACGCCGCGCGGCGCAGCGCCGGACCACACCGCACCGTACCGGCCCAATCTCGAAAAACGAGCCATTGTGGCCGGCGCCGTGCCCAACTGGCCGGCACAACACACGGCGTCACGGCGCATCCGTGGCGCCCGGCGCTCGCCCACGCAACGCTAAGCGAATGTTCTTACACAGCTACACCTTATCGCCTGACGAAACTACACGCTCTCGTAGCAGAAGTAAAGCAAGGCGATCAACTCGAGAGGACGCGGTTAACGTACGATCACTTTAGTTGAGACGTTCGGGAAATAATTTTCACGCGCTACTTATCACGAGAGGATTGGGATGCGTGAGGAGGTCTGTACCCTGCGCCATCAGGCGCCATCAGGGCCGAACGCATGGCTCATTAAAGGAAGAGGCCACATCACAATGGAACAGCTACCGTGTACTTCCTGTAACGAGCGAGTGTGTGTGTGTGTGTGTGTGAGTTGCAGTAGCAGGGTGAGGTCCATAGGGCCATGGCAATACAACGCGCAAAAACACAAACAAAAGGCAGCTCTGCATAACTTAGTCCAAGTCAAACGCAGGGGAGGAAGAGAGCGGAAACGGAAGTGTTGCGGAAGGAACAGGACAACGAGAGGGCCCAGAAAGGCCACTATCGACAATGTGTAAGAAAATGCGCCTGCCCGCAAATACAAACAAAAATGAGAAGAGCCGAAAAATTTAAGCTCTACCACACAGTAGAATTATTAACGCGAAGTCAACGTTGTTGAATTGGTCAAAATCAAATTCTTTCATCAAGCACGATGCTCTAGGAAATGGAGTTTCTCTCTTGGTTGCAAGAAATTCATCCTTATCAATGCAAACAGTATTGTGCATATGCAACGGCTGGACTTTAATAACTATAGGAGTTAAGAAACTGGCTTTTGGAGATCGGCGAAGCGGGGATAAGGTCGCGCTTGATTTGTCTTTCGCTTTCTGCGGTGGGATGGCCGCTTCACACTTCTTGCGGAAACGGTATCAACGGTTTAGTAGTGAGTGGTTGCGTGTGGAACCGGGTTGCCTTGCCCGCACCTTCGCACCACACGCACGCACACCAGCACCATTCGCGGTACCTGGGGCCACCCGGGCCACCTGCGGCTGCGCGCGCCGACCTTCGAACCCAATACACGCCTCACAGTGCCGCGCCGCCCCGCGCCGCCCCGCGCCGCATCGCACAAGTCTGACCCCAGCGACGTCACAGGTCACAGCGGACGGGGCGTATAGCGGGGCGCGGCCGGGCCGGGCCGGGCCAGGCCTGTCACTTCCTCCCCGTACCCACCGCAACGGCCCCCGGAGGAGCACCGCAGGAGGCCGGTGTGGCATTGGGCAACGCCGTCACTGACAATGCGACGTGCAGCGCGCCCGACTTCATTGAGCATTGAGTGCGTGAAATGACTTGGCGCCCGCCCCGGGGCCCCGGGCAGGCCGACCTGCGGTGCGGACGGGTATCATGCTCGCGGGAAGCTGTATCCAGGCCACGTAATGCACTGGCAGCAGAAAAATCGCAGCCAGTCGCGATAAGGCGTGAGGGTGGATTTGATCCGAAACTACTGCTCATTCCTCTTGGCATTGACGTCAGCGAAACTTGAGGCGTTTTACTCCCAGACCTAGAGCGAACCCCTTTCACTATTCCACCCCTGTTTAGTAGGCCACACCGCAGCACCGCAGCGTTTGGCTCGGCTCGGCTCGGCTCGGCTCGCCCCCCGCGCTGGAGCCCACAGCCAGGCGTGGCTATTAGCTGCGCTCTGATCGCTCTATTGACAGCTTGCGTCATCCGCTCATCTACATGGGCCATTGGCACGCGGGCTTACACTGTCTTACTGCATCTCGTTCTGTTAAAAAAAACTTACAAGAAAATGCTATAGTACGTGCTGTGAATTTGTCACACAGTATCGCCCGTAATTTCAGATTATACGGTCGACTTTATACTCTACAGAATGTACCGTTTCTTAAGTAATTTGCTTAAAAGTTGAAATTGAGACCGATCCTGCATAGTGAAGTACAGTCCCAAGGATATGGGTAATCCGTTTGCCTCCATACTCTCTTTGTGGGACTGGTAGTGCCACGGGCTGGGGTGGGTGGGGCGGGGTGGGAGGGAGGGTAAAGGAACGGGATGGATCTGGAGAGACGGCGAGTTACCAAATAGCACAAACGGCGCTGCAAATAGAGAAAATTGAAATTTCTACACAAAAAGCTGCAACCCAGTACTAGCGTACACTAACGTATACATGTTTTCTCAACATTTCCAAAGTTTACTGCTACACTTTCAGAACTATGCGCACTGTGTTTGAGCCAGCGATCGCTTCCGATATGTCCAACGGGATGAGATGCGCCGGGGAGGGGGAAGGTTTCTCGGTATGGAGGTCACAAGGCCGCCCGCCCGCCCGCCCGGCGGCTGCTCGACCGTCCGTCAGGCCGCCCCGCAAAGCGATTGTTTTCGTTGTTTGGGGCCGCGCTGCGCGGGCCGCATGGCCGCGGCCGCCGTGTAGTACATCAGCCAGATGATCTCCCCCCTCCACTCCCCTCTCCGAGTTGCATTCCAATACCCATCATCCGTCGCAGCCGCGCCATGCAAGACAATCACCCATCCTTCCGCGTGCCGCTCGCGCCGTAGAAAGCGATTCAACGGAGGTATACAGAGTACGTACGGCAAGCCTGCATTCAGCCAGGCGAACAAATAACTTGCGAGGTTTATGGTTCAAAATCCAAGAAAGCCTCGATGAAGAGGAGTACCGGTATCAACAAACTCGGCAAATCTGCAATGTTGGAGTTGGGAAACGCCCATTAAAACAGCTGCGGTTTCCTGTTTTAGGAATTTTTTTTTTCAAAATCAGTCAAAACAGGCAATAGTCGCAGTTTTAAAGGGTATTTCCCGCCAGAATGTTGAACCATGCAACAAAGAGAACCTTCACTGTTAATGGAAAACAAAAGTTACCAGCCTGTGTAAATTTCGATGCCTCGTTTCCTGTTTAGTGGCACAAGTGCCTAATGCAGATGATTACTGTTCCATTGGGTTACGGTAACTAAGTTGTCAGTCGAGACTTTTCCAAGAAAAACCGTCCCGTTTTTAAAAGAAAAACGCTACACATCACACCGCTGTAACATCTTGATCCTGGACGGCGCACGAAGATCCACTTCCCGGGTAGACTCATCCCCTCACAACCCGGTGATGAACCACTTTGCCTGTCGGAACGCCACGCCATGCCCGAGGCCACTTCGCTCGCCAAGCTCAATTCAATTCGGGGCGTGGTGAGGGCCTGGTGAGGGCGGGGCGGGGCTCGCTCCAGGGAAGGCATTACGAAGCTGGTGGGTTTACCGCAAAACGTGCATTACGCTGGCCTGCATGGCCCGCCTCGCCTCGCCTCGCCTCCTGGCCGGGCCGGGCCGCCACGCCCGGCGGCGCACATTAGCACGTCGCGTTATGCGCAGAGACATCTCTTTCACACAGCACTGCCTGTGCCGCCACGCCACGCCGAGAGCTGCCTTGACTTTTATCCGATGGAAAGCGTCATACCGAGCGCCACTCACCGCACCGGCCAACCGGGCGGCCGGGTAGGGCCGCGACCAGCCGCCTCGCCTCGCCCCGCCCCGCCCCGCCTCACCGCTCCATTGGGATTCACATAGACGAGACGAGACGACTTGGAGACTAACTCCCGCCGATGAGGAACGAAAGCCGTAAATTTGATTTGTATCTCGTGGTGGTTCGTTTTCATTTAACGATGCACAGTAGAGCCTCTCCAAAAATTGTCCGCAATGCGCGTTTGTTGCAGGAGGGCGTTTTAAATAACGCCTGCCAATACCAATATCTCTTGCCACAGTGCCGCGCCGTGGGAATGTGCCGCACATGCATACTCGACGAGATTGCCTAGCCGTTTGCCCACATAACGCCCTGCTCATCATGTCTGACTGCTGCACTGTGCGCCCGGCCCGGCCGCGCTCCACACAGGTGATCAAAGCGCGACCGTCGCTATCCGGAATACCACCATACCACCGCCAACCGCGGCCGCGCCCCGCCCCGCCCCACCATGCCAGGCCCCGCCCCGCCCCGCCCCGCCCCGCCCGACCCGGCCCGCAGCAGTTTCGCTTAGGGCGGCTCTGGTGGCGCGGCTCGTTACTGGCGCGCGCCCATCAAAGTGGGGGGTTTACTGGCCGCACTCTGCCTCCCCGCCCCGCCCCGCCCCGCCCCGCCGCAACATCCCCCATCGTTTGTAGGTCCAGATTGTTGCTGATGCGGGAAGTTCCTTGCGCGCAGAGAAAGAGATAGGTAGGAGCTTGCCGTGCAGAGAGGAGCATCGTCAGGCAGGCGCCGTAGTGTGCGCCTGCCCCCTCCGACACTACTGCACGACGTGAGGGCGGGGCGGGTGGAGCAGGGGGCTGTGGGCGGGCGGGGCGGGAGGCTGAGGGCGGGTGCGCGGGGCGGGCGTGTCCTCATAGAGGGGCGCGCGCCCTGTAGTGGAAGTGTCATTTCTGTTATGACTTCCCGTCGGTCTCGTATATGTGAGGTGAGAGCGAAAAGCGAGAGTGAGTGAGCAAGCGAGCGAGCTCGCGAGAGAGAGAGAGAGAGAGAGAGAGAGCGAGAGAGAGAGAGAGAGAGAGAGGGGGGGAGGCAGGCAAGAGAGAAAGATTGAGGGGTGACGGGGCGGGTGTGGGCGGGCGGTGTCGGGGAGCATCGTCGAGTCCCGTTAGATATGCGACCCCGACAAGACCAGACTCCGCCCCTCCGGCTGCTGCCTCCGGGAGGAAAAACATTTCCCGCACCTGTGGCCCCGGCCGCCGCCCAGCCCCGCCCCGCCCTGGCCTGGCCCGCCCCGCGGGTCTGTTGTGGGGCCGCGAGGGCCCCGCCGCGCCCCGCCGCGCCCCGCCGCGCCCCGCCGCGCGCCCGCCGCCGCGCCCCGCCGCGCCCGCCGCGCCCCGCCGCGCCCCGCCGCGCCCCGCCACCCCGGAGCTCGAATGAATGAGGACATTTTCAACACAGTGGGGAAATTTTCACCGCATCTCACCGCCCCGCCCCGCCTTGCCCGGACCTCTACGACCGAGCCGCGACATCACAGTGCCGTCCTGAAGCGGCGCGGCGCGGTGCGGAGCGGCGGTGGATCGCATCGCATCGTCGTGCAAACGACGTATTCTTCTTTTCGTAGGGTCGGGGAGGAAGATGACGAATCGTGGCGGGACTCGCGCCAGGAGCAGCGGGGTGGGGCGGGGCGGGTGGAGTGAGTCAGGTCAGGGGGCCCAGGCCGGCAGTGTTGCACACCGCTGGCCCGGGCCAGGTGGCGACAGGAGCCAGTAGATCCAGTGGCTGAGGGAAGACCAGTCAGTTCGACCAGGCATCGACGTTGATAAAAATGCTCGCTGAGTTGATAAACCTCTGCCAACACACGAACAGCCACGTCTAGCGCCGGCTTCCCCCCCCCCTCTCTCTCTCTCTCTCTCTCTCTCTCTCTCTCTCTCTCTCTCTCTCTCTCTCTCTCTCTCTCTCTCTCTCTCTCTCTCTCTCTCTCTCTCTCTCTCTCTGTTCCACACACACACACACAGAGCCAACGCGCGTGCGGCCGCCCATCCCAGATAGCTTCCACCCAACCGGACAAACTTGTCTCTGGGTCGGAAATTTGAGTTTGCCGGTTCCCATCGACGGGCGCAGTCAGCCACCCCACCCCACCACACCCTGCCCAGCCCGCCCCGCCCCGTCCCGCCCCCCCCGCCCCGCCCCGCCCCACCCCACCCCGCCCCGACCCGCCCGGACCCACCGCACACAGCGCGAGGTGAGGCGACCCAGCAAAGGCCTCAGCCGGGCCCCGTGTCTTGCGCAAGGAGGGAGAATCTTCAGAATAAATCAAGCAAAGCCGGGCCGGCTCAGCCCTCCTTCCTCGGGGCCCGGCCGCCACGCCGCACCACGCCGCGCCACGCCGCAGCCCACATTCGCGGACACGGCGTCATTTCCGCCCAAACAGACGACAGCAGGGCCACTACCGCCGGAGAGCCCCGCGTGTGTATATCGGATTCTTTTATCGCGCTCGTTAGAATGAGGGCCTGTTCGCCCTTTTGACCGAGGTAGAACTAAGAACCGTTTAAGAAGGCAAACTTGGTTATTGTTTTTTGTTCCCAGATTTTAAAACTTTTTTACCTTTCCGTTTCCTCCCCTGGCAGATTCCTGTCGCACCGCGCTTTGACCCGGCTGGGTGCTGTTCGCATTCCACGTGCGTCCGGCCCGCGGCGGCACCAATGTGCGCACCTAGCTGCCGCCGCCCCGCGCCGCCCCTTCGCAGGACCCGTGGGGGGGGGGCGGGGCGGGGCGGGGCGGGGCGGGGCGGGGCGTGCTGCTGGGGTATGTGGTGCGCCACCCCTGGCGGGCGAGGCCCTGGTCGGCCGGGCCGCGCCCCCGGGGGGTCGCCGGACGCCGTGCAGGCGCACAGCACGTGGCGTGGCGCGGCGGGGCGCTGCGTGATTAGAGGGTGCGGCGCCCACACGTGCGGCACGGCACGGCACGGCACGAGGAAGCGCAGAGCGGCCGGCACGACCTGAGCGGGCTGAGTTTCCCAATAACAGTATCGCCGCTGCGCCGGCCGGGCCGCACGTCCCCGCGCTACTTTGCGCAGGCGGCAGCGCGCGTTTTTCGCAGGTCAGGTTGACGATATGAGCGGCCTGGCCAGGCCGGGCTGGGCGGCGCTGGGCGGGCTGGCTCCCCTTCACCATGGAGCAATGCGGCAGGCCAGGCAGGCGCCCCAGTGCACCGCGACCCAGTGCAGCGCAGCGCCCGGCCCTCCCGCCGCCGCGCCGCTCGCACCTGCGCCGCGCCATGCCAGGCTGAGTATATCGGAAACTAAGGGGTTTGTCGGGATGTTTAGAATCCGCCAATTAAAGCGTTTTCCCAGTTGAATTGAATTTGGGCGATCTTAGGGGGGCACTGGCGCTTTTCTGCAGCGAGCCAGATGTTATTTTTCCTGTACATCTTCACGCTTCAAATTATAAAGAACAATTTTCAGGGGAAAAATTATGGCCTTCATTTTTAAATAACGTTCCTCTTCCCGATTCACTCCGGCCCGCCACGAAGCCGTAAATGTGTATTCGATTTCACCAACCACAAAGCCCTAGTCGTACTAGGCGGGTGGGGTGGGGCGGGGGGGGGGGGGGCGGAGAGAGAATGTGGGTCCGTGACCTTGAAAGGGAGCGGCACCCTTAATTGAAAATAGACGAAGTGGAAAAGGCGATTAAGCGCGGCGGTTTGAATAGCGAATAGGAGACCCCGACGGTTGCTAGTGTCCGTCGGGAATTCGACGTATTTGAGATTTGCAGGTAGACCGCGTGCTCATAAAAAAACTATAACAAATCGCACGTAGTCGAAAAGTCGGCATGGGAAAAATCATATACATTAAATTTATGGGAAGATAGACGTCCCCCTGACGGTGAACAGGCGTGCGAATGAAAAAAAAACTGCCATCATATTTTTGCGGTGAATGGTAAAGTTGCTTGTGATAGTGAGTGGGCCGCACTGCAGCACATGTCCTCCGAGTGCGTGACACGCGTTTCAGGCTGTGACATGGCCATCAGCAGCAGGTCGCGGCTAAGTGCGGCGCGGCGCGGGGCGGCGCATCTCCGCTCGCACAGCACAGCATGCACGGCAGCGCGGCCCGGCCCGGCCCGGCCGTGCCCCCTCCTCTCCTTTCACTGCCCCCCCCCCTCCCCCCAGCGGCTCTGACATAACCGCGGGAGGGCGACGCGGTGCGCGACGGGTCCGAGCCTCATCCTTGCGAGACCCGCTGGGTCGGGTCAGCGAACGGCCCTCTGCGAGAGGCCACCCATCAGCAAAAAAAAAAAAAATTATACATACTTTGAATTAGTCTGTTCTGCATTGAAGCTCAAAAGATATATGTTGATCGACGCCCACACTTCTGACAGGCCGTTCGGAATATTCCTGCATTCGCAGCAGTTTCGTATAATCAATATAGCAAATACTGGGGTGGGGAAAAGTTGTGATTCCCAGCGTCTGGGGTTGTCCCCTTGAGACATCACAGAGTTATTCTCTGCATACCTAACAAGGCAAAGACATGGCAAGGCCCTTTCTATGTTCGGATGACTCGAAATTGCTAAGAGTGGGGCGTGGAGAAGCAGCAGAGCTTCGTTTGTAGATCAAAGTCTGGGCCGCCCGGCCCCTGCCGCCCCGCCCCGCCCCGCCCCGCCCCGCCGTCGAACCAAGAGAGATGTTCTCAGCTGTCTGGTAGCAGCAGGGGCCGCGGGCCGGGCGTGCGACGGCACAAGCCGCGGGTCCAGCACGCTACGCCTCGCTCCAGGACACAACTCCAGTCAAGGTTCTCGACCATTATTTTCCAGAGTTCAGCAAAGCTGCGTGCCTGCAATGCCCGCGGCTCCGCTTGCGAAAGCTCTGCGAGCGGCGCAGGGCGGGGCGGGGCGGGGCGGGGCGGGGCATCCCTTTATGAGCTGCCCGATACACAACCCCAACAAAACCGTACATAGCAATAAATAATCCGCTTTTTTTAAAAGCACGAAGGAGAGGAAGAAGAAACGAAATGGGGCATTATTGGGGAAGGGCATGAAAATAGCGCAAACCAGGCAGGCAGGCAGGCAGGCCGCGCGTCGAAGGAAGCTCAATAACGTCGGGCAGGGCAATAAGCCGACATCATACCACTCAGGAGGAAAACGCGGCGGGGCGGGGCGGGGCAGGGCGGGGTGGGGCGCGCACGCGCGCGGTGCTCTCACGGGCACTTCTGAGCAATGCGCAGAGGGTCTCGACCCTCGCAGTGACACCGGCGGGGCGGGGCGGGGCGGGGCTCTCCGCTAGCACGCCTCACAGGCGGCGCCGAAATATCACATAAATGCGTAAGAGAAAAAGCAGCAGCACCAACGTTAAAACCAGAAGCACTTTTCTCTCCGACTCAATACCAGAGAGCTGCCTTCTGCTTTAAGTAGTATGTGTGAGAATGTATTCTGCCCAAACCAAAAACATTTTTGCGGGGCACGAGCCTTGTCTTCCAACGCATAAAGAAAATATAAAACGTTTTCGGCACCTTTGCTGTCCCCGACGTTAATTTTGGTGTCACGTTAGAAATCACCTCCAGAAAACACTGAAGCAAGACGAGTTTTGTTGGCCAACACATTAATATTGGCAACACTGCAGAATGAACACACCCTTTGAATGAATGGACGCTGCGGGCGTTTGTCACGAGGCGCGGGGCCGGGCGCCGCGCATCCCATTCACGGCCTGCCTCTATGGACCGCCCTCCCCTGCCCCTCACCGTCTCTCTCTCCCTCTCCCTCTCCCTCTCTCTCTCTCTCTCTCTCTCTCTCTCTCTCTCTCTCTCTCTCTCTCTCTCCCATTTCCCCTCACTCTCCCTCTCTTCCTCCTTTCCTTCTCCGTCGGGGGTTCCCCCCACGTTTCCGCGTGCACATCCCGCCCGCGACATACTGGGGCCGGGCCGGGCCGGGGTACGGGGGGCAACATGGGCATGCCCGGCCGGGCCCTGCAAATAGCTCACAGAAGCAACAGGGTTGCCAAACTTGGTAAAAACTTTCCTCACACTCCAACCGCGGCCGCTCCGTGACTTTAGACAACAGCGGGCGCCACGCCCCCGCCCCGCCCCGCCCCGCCCCGCCCCGCAGGGCGCTGCGCAGGGCGGGGATTTGTCTCGCAGTTCCTTCGGCGGCGCATCTCTGCCGCCCGACGGGCGAACATAATGCATTTCGCACGGCAGCAGGCTCCGCGCAGCCCCCACCACCACCACCATTTGCATGCAAAAAGCACACGGCGACGACGACACGAGTTCCGCCATTAATTTAGGGCGTCGGACAGCAGCGCCGCCAACGCCGCGGCCGCAAATAACGCCGCTGTTATTGTTATTCCGCGGGGCAAACTTGGAAACGACCCGAGAGCAGAGCGTGGCGTGGCGCGGCGCGGCGTGGAGCAGCTCGCCGAGGTTGGAGGGGGCAGGGAGGGCAGACGGACTGCGGGGCCCTAGCGCCAGCCGCGCCAGCGCGCTGTGGGACAGCGCTGCTCTTTTTGCCAGCCGAGGAGAGGGGGGCGGGGGGCGGCAGGGGACGGGAGGGTGCCCCGCCCCGCCCCGCCCCGCCCTCGCCCAGCCCGCGGCCCACTGGGGGCATAGGAATGCACCTCTTGCTGGCCGCTGACCCAGCGCCCGTAGTGCAGCGTGCCGCAGCCAGCTGTACAGCGCGGCAGGGCGGGGCGGGGCGGGGCGGAGCAAGGGGAGCGTCTTCGGCCCCACTTCCACCTCTCCTGTTTATTGCCGGGGTGGGGCGGGGCGGGGCGGGGCGGGGCAGAGGGCACCGTGGCAGCGCACGGCATGTCCGGCAGCCGGGCGGACCGCTGGTATGACATGGGACGGCACCCCATCATGCACCGGCGGGCTTGGAGTCGCCCAGCCCAGCCCAGGCGAGATCGGTGCAGTCTCTCATATTCTAACAAACTACTCTGTTGCCGTTGCGAAACCCTACCTTGTGTGTGTGTGTGTTGATGCTCGCAGTGGTGTGCGCGGCGGTGGGTGTGGGGCGGGGCCTGGTGCCGCAGAGCCGCTTGTTGGAGGAACTAATCTCCAGCCGGTCAAACAGCGCATTAGCCACGGCCCCCATAGCGGGCCCCGGCGCGGCGCGGCGCGGCCCGGCTGGTGTCGGACACGCTGTTGCTTATGGATGGCGCCGGGCCGGGCCGTGGGGCCGGACGCCCACGCGGGATGACACTTGTCATTTGTCTTACGAAGGCATCCGCGTCACCCCGCGCGCGGCCACCTCAGTATGAGGTCGCAGAGGGCGCGGGGGCGCGGGGTAACTGCTGGCTGGGGCCATGAGGGTTCACGCTGGGCGGGGCGGGGCGGGGCGGGGCGGGGCTAGGGCTCCACACCACAGCCGGGGGGTCATTCCCCCTCCCCTAACGATTTCGCACTGCCATATCTCTCCTGCGCGCGGGGCGTGGCGCGGGGTTAAAGGGCGGCGGCCTGGGCGGTGCGGGCGGCGGTGGAGGTGAGGTAGCAGGGTAGGGGTGACGGGGCGGGGCGGGGCGGGGCGGGGCGGGGCGGGGCGGGGCCACCGCAGAGGTTGGAGCGGGCCGCAGGCCTCAGCCCCAGAGCCCCAGGGGCGGGTAGACACGAGGAGACAGGCGAGAGGTGCGGGGCGCCGGTGTGGGGCGGGGGTGCGGGGGCAGTGCGTCTTTGAATATACGTGGCGGGGGTCTCATTACCGAGCCGGAACACGTAACGATTAGAGTGGGGCCGAGCCGGGCCGGGCATGGCCGAGCATCCAGTGCCATCCCGGTGCTGCACTCGTGGCGCGGCGTGGCGCGGCGCGGGGCGGCGCGGGGCGGGGCGGGCCGCTTCGCATTCGGGAGGGGAGGGGGGGGGCACCTCCGCCCCGCCCCGCGGCGAGCACACTCTGCTGATGGCTCCCGTAAATACTCGACGCGCCGGGCGAGGCGAGGCCCGCAGCGCAAACTAACCACACCCAAAAAAGCGAGCGAGTTCTCGCTTTTTTTCTTCATGCATACTTGATTGAGTCGAGTAAGTTGCGATTATTTTGACTAAATTTTACTTGTAAAAAGGGCCGTTTTCACGAATCGAGTGCGATGAGATTGATTCAATCAAGTGCAGTACAAGGCGTATTATATTTCGAGAACACGCTTTTTCTGTGTGGTACGCGCGCGATGTGAACTACAAGCCCATAGCATAGCCCATGCAAAAACCATCTACCAAATGCTTCAGCTCTCAAACAAAGTTTACTTTTAATTTTTTTCCTGTTCATAAATGGATTTTCGTCCTTTTGTTCCTCTTCGCAGTGCGCGTAGCCTGAAGACACCCCTGTGAGGCACACGTGGGTCAAATGGTTGGGGCGCGGCGCGGCAGATGGGACGTTGGGGGTGGGGGAGGGCAGGGGAGGGGGTGGTTAATGGTCTGAAGGTCGTCGAGGCTGCCCGGCCCGGACCGCGCGGCGTGGCGGAGAGTCGTGCAGCGCTTGGGAGGCGGGCGAGACTACCAAAAGTTGCGTTGGCTCGAAATCCGTTTTTACCGCATTACGGCATGATAAAGCACTGAAAATTGAGTATTCCCATCGAAGAAACCGGCGCAGCTTCCGAAAGAAAAACGAGCGTTGATATTCGAGCGCGAGTCCTACGAGGTGCAAACTCCGCATCGATGCTCGGCGTCAGGCAGTCAGGGCCGAGAGGGCCAGGCCAGACCAGACCAGACGAGACGCGACGAGACGAGAGCGCCCGCAGCGCCGCCGCCAAATATAGGTAAATGATGATAACGCGACGCGGCGCGGGGCGGAGCGGGGCGGGGAGGGGGGCGCCAATATAATGGGCGTGGGGCGTGGGAGAGCGGCGGCCCCGCTACTGCCGCGCCACGCCGCGCCACACCTGGCCAACAAACTCGCGGGAAGAGTACCGCGCCGCCGAGCCACGCGATCTAGAGCTCACACCGCAAGAAGGAGCCGCAGAGTAGGGAGGGGAGGGGGGTAAGGAGAGCACTGCAGGCAAGGTAGCGGGGAGGGGGAAGGGGTAGGGGTGCTCGCTAACCTTGGCCATCCCAGAGGCTGCGGCACAGAGAAGGGGAGGGGAGGGGAGAGGTAAGTGGAGAGGGGGAGTGGAGGGGATATCGTCTGGTCCTCTCGCGCTCCACGGGAAATACGGCGAGCTTGTCTGATATTCCGTTTGAAGGCAGCGGTGGCGTGCGGCGGGGCGGGGCGGGGCGGGGCGGTGTGGGGCGAGGGCGGCAGGTAGGGCGGGGGGTTATGAGGTTCAATAATACGACGCACTCGTCCGGAGGGCGCGGGGCGGGGCGTTACTCCCGCTAACGCCGCGCTAACGCTAGCGGCGGCTTATGCAGCAGATGCTCGCCTCGCTTGCGTTACTGGGAATCACAAAAAGGGCGGGAGAAGAAGCAGGGCGCATGCCGCATGCCGCATGGCCATTCGGACAAGAGCGAAGCATTCGCCGCCCGGCCGGCAGATATAATCGCACACGGACTTTTTTAAATATTTTTTTCACAGCCGACTGCTAGATGCCCGCGGCGGGGGCCCGGCCCGCCCCGCCCCGCCCGTCTGTCACTCTCCCTCTCCGTCACTCTCGCGAAAGTGTCTTGATCGCGCAGCGCCACTGTTGACAAGCAGCTCCTACCGCTTGCGCATAGCCAACGACGACCAAACTATTTCAATCAAACGACAACGAGAGCGATCAAGTTTTCACTTTCGTCGGGTCGCGTATTGAAGCAGCGCAGAGAGAAAGCACGGGCCGGGGCACGCGGGTCTCCTGCCGGGCCTGCCGGGCCGAGCCGGGCCGGGAGCGATCGACTTATAAATTCGGCGTTGAGTGCTGATCGGCTGGAACATTTGCTCCCGCACAGCTCTTCCGCTCGGGGCGCGCCGTTTGTTCGGCAGCAGCATGGAGGAGCAGGCGGATGGAGCGGACGGGATGAGAGCTGGCGACAATAAAGCCTGCTGTCTCCAGACTGCTGCCCCGCCGTGCCATTCAAACACAGTCGCATTCAAGAGGCAGCAGGCAGCAGGCATGCGAGCGCCAGCAGGGCGTAATGACTGCGAGCGAGAGACGAGTAGAACAGGCGCTGCGACTGAATAGCAGCAGGAGCAGTCCTAAATGCAATTCAGTTCGCCCAAAGTGGGCGTGTCCTTGTGGAGCCCCATCGCCAGGCCCCTCATGCTCATCCTGCGATATCTCGCCGCGATAACGCCGCGTAGCGCAGCTCGATAACGCACGGCCGGGCCGGGCCGG
Source organism: Frankliniella intonsa (assembly GCA_033675135.1). Taxonomy (NCBI): domain Eukaryota; kingdom Metazoa; phylum Arthropoda; class Insecta; order Thysanoptera; family Thripidae; genus Frankliniella; species Frankliniella intonsa. The sequence goes on from CM066253.1 coordinate 13,568,162, forward strand.
GCGTCTCGCCTCGAGCCTTGCCCAACGCCAGGGCCGCGGGCCGCGGCGTCGCGGCGTCGAGTGACGGACGGGCCGAGCGTAGCGTCCCGAGAGAGAAAAGAAGGGAGGCGCCGAGCGGAGCGCTCGAGATTCGGTTTGCGACATTAACTATTCACTTTGCCCTAGAACATAGACGGCCGATGGCTCTTGTCGGCCGCAGCCACCGACTGCAGGCGGCTGACGGCGTAGCACCTGCAGGGGAGGGGGGGGGGGATTTATTTCCCATGGGCTACACATGAATATTCCGTCCCATCATTTTTTTTGTGGCAGCGGCAGCAGAATTGCGCCGCCCGCCACCGCAAGGCAAATGTTTCCGAGACGGCAGCGGCCCAGTGCGCGCGCACGGCGGGGCGGGGCGGGGCGGGGCGGGGCTGGGAGCGGCGGGAGGGGCTCATTCCAAATGTCACGATACGGGTCCAGGAGGACTAGGCGCCCCTGCGCTGCGCTGCGCCGCGCCGCACCGCGCTTCTCCCACGCATTGGAAGGCGAGCCACGTCGGCAGGCGCCGCGCCGGTCCGCCCCGGCCAGCCGCCCTCAGGGCTGCGGCGGCGTGGCGCGGCGTGGCGTTAGGCAAGGTGCCACCAGGCCGCGCCACGCCGCGCCACGCCGCGCAAGAAAATACGCGATTGATTCGAGTCCGAGGTCAAAGGCGTCATCACGGAGCGGGCGGTGGGGCGAGCGGCGCCGGCGCGCGGCTCTCGGCTCGAATAGCAATGATGTGAAAATCCGAACCTGAACCTGAATCTTGTACTCCGCTCAGAAATGGATTTATATGGAGTCGCGGTCGGGGCCAGCCCAGCCAGGCGAATAATTAAAGCCAAGTCTCTCTCCGGTGCGGCGCGGTAAAAGGGAGGGGAGCGGGGAGCAGATAAATTTTAAGTGACGTAAACCAGGGGCTCATGGTGTGCGTACCTGTAAAATTCAAATTTCTTTCGCACCCCAACTGAAACAGAGGGGCGGAGCGCGCCAAATGTCACACCGCGTTTAAGCGGGTACCTGACTTACCTCGGCGCGCGGGCCAGCCGCAGTCACACGGCAGAGACGGACGATTAAGCGGACTCACCTGCGGACACACGGGAAAAAAAAGAGGGTTAAAAACATGGTCATTATTTGGTGAGGCCAGGCGGAAACTCCTCTGCTCGCGACCGTGGGGCGTGAGAGGGCGCACAGTATCTCACCGGCGGTCAGGGCAAGCGTGGTGGGGTAGGGTAGGGTGGGGTGGGGCGGGGCGGGGCGGGGAGGATGTACTTCCAGTGCTTTTGAACGACAGCGGCTGGGGATCTGTCTGGCGGGGGCGGAGCGCCGCCGAGGCTGCGATTAGCTCGTAAAGTAAAACGTGATTGAAGAGGCTAGCGCGGGGGAGGCTCGATCCACCCCCCGATACACTTCCATCACAGGCTAGCTTGTTCTCTCTTCCTGGATTGATTCGGATTTATTGCTGTGTGGCCCTCATCAGATAGACTCAACTGGAGCAGAAGCGCTGCACGCCCCAGCCCGGCCGGCCCGGCCCGGCCCGGCCTTCAGAGGGAGGATGGATGGGAGTAGAGAACGGGGAGGTGGTGGGGGCGCTGCCCGTGCCCCGGGCCTCGCGCCCCGCGCCCCGCACCCCGCGTCCCGCGCCCCGGGCTCAGCCCGTGCGCTCAGGGAGACGGTTTGGGAACCGCGGGCGGGTCTCCGCCGGGCTGGCGCGCCGTCGTCAGAAGAGCCAACCAATATCAGTCCCAAAGGACAGTCCAAGTCGGGCGCGGGCAGGTAAAGACAGCTTTAAGAGAGACGACGAAATAACGTGGAGGTGGCCGTGAAAATAGCGAAGCGGCACTGCTGCGGGCCGCGCCGTGCCGGGCCGGGCCGGGCCGGCCGGGGAACAGTGTAGCGGCATCCTCTCCTCTGCCCCGCAAATCCGATCAGTGGCTGCCTCCTGCTCCGTCAATACGCGCCCGGCCCGGCCCGCTCAGAAAGGTCCAGTCTCTGGCTTCCCCCTCGACCCAGCCCCTTCCTTCTCATGCCATTCCTTTTTTCTACTTTTACTTTTCTCAGAGGGAACAGCCTGCCCTCTTCTCATTCTCTTTTTACAGCAAAGGCAGACGAGGTGAAAATAAGACTGGACACTGAAAGATATAATTAATAATAAAGTCTCCTCCCCCTCCCTCCCCGGCCAGCGCGCGCCAACTCACCTTGCCCTTCTAATTTTATCTGCCATCCCCCCTCCCCACGGACAATGACTGTCGCCTAGTCGCGCCGCCCTCACTTTCACCCCCGAGCAGAACTCGCACCGGAAACGAGTGCGATCGGAGAGAGGCGAGGGAGGGGAGGGGCAGAGGGGAAGTCCCATCGCAATATTTGGCCATGACGCACCGCTTTGCAGGCGGCGCGGCAGCGCGGACCAGAGCAGAGGGGAAAAAAGAAGGGCCTAGTCGGTCGGGTCGGCATGTCGTCACGGCCTTGTTTGTCGATCGCATCGCAATGCACTACTAGCGGCCATTTCATTATGTTCCGCGCCGCGACGCAGCAGCAAACAGCACAATTTGGGAGCTGCAATAATGCGACATGATTCGCACCCCTGAATTTCAATCATTCTCTTTTTTCGAAGAGCCGTGAGGTTAGTGCGACTTGCCCTATTTTACCGACCAGCCAGATCGGATAAGTTGAATGGCATCACTTGCCTCACTAGAGGACAGGACTAAAACAATAATGCAGAAAGGGAAAAGACGAGAGGAAACAAAGAACTACGTTTAAATAGCTAACAAACCTAAACAATATTCCCATGTTAACGAAAGCCTGTAGTCCCGGTACATGACATAAACACAACCCACATTGAAACACGACAGTTTACAAATTCTTCTGCGCAGAAAAAAAAATCAGCCAAAGAATATCCAAAAATCCCAATGAGCGTCACGGAGACTTCGATATAGCTGGTCTCAGGGGATGGTCCGTTTACGGACTGGCAGCTGTGCGTAAGTTGAAGGTGTCTCAAGTTTACAATGAACTCCCGTCGTTATAACCCAACCCGCACGGAAATAAGTGCCCCACAAATATGACTGGCAAAAGTATACAAAAGGTATACAAAAAGTTTGCAGATTGCGGGACTACGGTACTTTGCTACACTTGAAGTGGCACTTTTAGCGTACTTTTTTCATAAGTATACATACAAGTGTCATTCCCACGCACTGATATCCATGCGGGAAGTTGAAGTTGAATTCAATGTAGAAGAAGGCGACGCCATGCTGGCCGGTCCAGGCGACCCGCCCCGCCGCGCCGCGCCGCGCCTCGCGCCACAGAAACACTTCCGCCGCGTGATTATTAAGAGCGCCCTGTATAATTGCGCGCGGCTTAAATGGAGAAGCCCTTAATACCGCCTGAGCCAGCCGCCTGTGTGCCTACCCCCGCCCGCCCGTCTGTTTCTGATTCGGGGCGTCTCCCTCCCTATCCCTCGCTCTCCCTCTCACTCCCTCTATCACCCTCTCTCTCCCTCTTCCCTCCCCCCTCTCGCCCTTTGTCCACAATTCTCCACCCTTCCTATTTTCCCTTTTACAGTTGCCATCATGTACGGAGTAGCTGGTGCGTATATAGAGTAAAACCGTACATGACACTTGCCTGCCGGGGATGTGCTTGCTGCAACCTTTTAAATGAATCTTCCAGACAAGCACGAGGCAAGCATTTGTTAGCGAACGTTATTGCGTCACTTTGAAACAAAAATCTGCTCAAGTAAGGAGTGCGGTGCTGAAGCCGCAGACACACGCGGGGCTCGTCGCGCTGAGATGATGCGGAAATGAGAAGAGCAGCGCCGTGCGTTTGTCAACCACAAGAGGAGCGCGCCCTGCTTTCGGAGGAAAAAGGCGTCCGAGAGAGAAAAATAATAAATGCATTACAAGGCGCGAGCGCTGCTCGGGTCTGGCGGCTGACCGCAGCCCCGCCGGGTCACCTGGCCTGGCCTGGCGTAACGCGAGCGGGGCGGGGCGGGGAGGGCCAGGAAGCGTGTGAGATTAAAAACGGAAACAAAACGAAAAAGAGCGACAGCAACGCGGCCCGGGCCGGGCGGGCGGGCGAGGGGTCCTCTTTTGGTGAGAGGTGAGCGACGTCGTGCAAAATGAGGAAACAGCGTCGTCACGGATCCAAAGAGGAAGGGGGAGGGTTAAAAAAAAACTGAGTCCGGTTGACCCAACACAACTAGTCGAGACCATTTTAGAATTGAAGTTCAAAACCCTTTTTTTTTTAAATTATCTTTTCAAAGGAGCCTTTCATGTAAAACACTTAATACCAGCACATCTCTCCTCTCTCTATCCATGGGTACGTGAACGTCTTTACTTCTTGCAATTCCACGCGCTCCGCGCCAGTCGAGCAGCTCCGCTTTTTTTTTTCTGTCACCTGCCGGCACCGCTGCTCACGTCGTCAATGCCGCCTCTCTTCGCCGCCGTGCCGCGCGACACGCGCCGCGCGAGCCTTTCTCCGCGCATGTCAAGTAAAATATGAAAAAGAGAATCCCTGGAAGAATTTCCGCAAGCGGCACGGGCTGTTTGTGGCCCCGCCCCGCCCCGCCCCGCCGCTCCTGTTGCTAGAATATGAGCTGGCCTACATCGCGCCGAGAGCAATGACTGTGTTTGGTCCGGTGGCGGCCCGGCCCACTCGCGTCACGTGATACTGCGGAAGAGGCGGATGCGACACGCCGCGTTACTGCTGCGGCCCGGCCCATTCACAAGTAGCTGCAGACGCTGCCAGAGGCTGCCAAACGTTGCGAAACTTGCTTAAATGTTCATTCCTTAACGAACCAGACACGACGCTACACAGACTATACTAACAAACCGGCCTGCAAGGATGGGTGGGCAGACCCGCCACACACGCATGTACACCGGGACTGTCTGTGTTCACAGGCGCTTAGGTAGGCAGACCCGCCACACACGCATGTATACCGGGACTGTCTGTGTTCACAGGCGCTTAGGTAGGCAGACCCGCCACACACGCATGTACACCGGGACTGTCTGTGTTCACAGGCGCTTAGGTAGGCAGACCCGCCACACACGCATGTACACCGGGACTGTCTGTGTTCACAGGCGCTTAGGTAGGCAGACCCGCCACACACGCATGTACACCGGGACTGTCTGTGTTCACAGGCGCTTAGGTAGGCAGACCCGCCACACACGCATGTACACCGGGACTGTGTGTTCACAGGCGCTTAGGTAGGCAGACCCGCCACACACGCATGTACACCGGGACTGTCTGTGTTCACAGGCGTTCAGGTAGGCAGACCCGCAGCGCGACGATGCCTATCCGGACAGCATATGCTGACAGGCGCTCGAGCAGGTGCGGGCCAGCTCCGGTAGAAGGAAAAAAACATTGGCAATAATTTGGCAATCATTTAAGTCGTCGATTCCGCAAATTTAAAACGTGCAAAACGTCAAACGTGCAAACGAACCGCCTCTCTAAACAAATCGGTGTCGAGAAAAGTCCCAATAGGTAGTTTGAAAGGTGCGGAAGTTTGGACGCTGGCCGTTTCTACTCTACTCGGTGCGTGCCGCGGGGGCGCCGTGGGCAGCGCGCTAATTAACAGTCAGGCTGCCAACACTCCAAAGCGCGGGGCGGGGCGGGCCTCACGCAACAAGACAAGACTCACGTCAGTCTGCCGAGCGAGCGAGCGAGCGAGCGAGCGGAGATAGTTGGCCAAATAACTTGACTGAGCCGCCATCCAAACTGCGACCATCTGAGTAGCTTTGCGACCTAAGTGACTTTGGTAAACACAAGAAAAGAAAAAGTGTACGTATGTTGGAAATGTGAGCATCTTAATATTTCATACTGCAGGTATCCTTACTCTGACAAGAAATTAAAATAAATAAAAATTTGCGTCACGCACTCGTTGTGGAGGACCTCGGGCGCTCTCTGCTATGACGGTGACATGAAAGATAGAAAGTTGGGATGAGTTGCGCAAGATGCCGCTAACACGCCTATAATATCAGCACATGCATACAAATGAGCCGTTAGCACCCAGCTGGGGGTGCGCCTGCTGCTTTAGCGCTCCAGTCGAAATAAAGCAGGCGAGCACACTACATAAGGTGCGACACAGTCAGCAAAGTGATTAACACTCCAGTTGCGTCGGTACCATCCGGTGGTTTATTGCAGCTTTTTTCCCCTTGGCCCAGAAGACTGCCCGCAGAGCGCCGCGGGGGCCTTTGCACAACAACTCTATTCAATTACGAGGTGTTTCATATGAGTTTAATCGAGTAATCAGGCGTGGCGCGGCGTGGCGCGGCGTGGCGCGGCGTGGCGCTGCGGTAAGCGATAGTGAAACATCTCCGGCCGACACGTGCCGCACGCCGATAACGCTCCATCGCCACCTCAAATAACTCACTCATCTTGACACCTCCTAATTAGTTACGGGACGCTCGGCGGAGCAGGCGAGGGGGCCGGAGGAAGGGGACGGGGCGGGGCGGGGCGGGGCGGGGCGGGGCGAGGCGGGGTCTGCGGAGCGGAACGCAGGGAGGGCGGCTCGGTACCGTCAGCGACGCAACAGACTTTGAGTAACAATCATTTAGTTAATGTTAACAAGGACATTGCCTGACAGGCGCGCCTTGCATACCGCCTCGCTGCGTCGCCCGGCTCGCCCCGCGGTGCATCCTCTGCTCGCGAGCGTCCACTTGTTAGATGGCGGTCCGCTTCTTTCTTCACCTGTCGCCGCTCACACGGCCCGGCCCGGCCCGGCCCGGCCCTGGCCGCCCTCGAGAGACTCCGTGCCTCAGCACAAGGGGCGTAAATCACTTGGGGGTTAAAAAACAGTGCTAGTGACGCTACGCTACGCCACGCCTCGCCAGCGGCGCGCGCGACCTCAGCTGTTTAACCCTCGGCAAGAGTGCGGGCAGACAAGACATTAGTAAGGAAACAGCGAGTCCTGAGCCGACCGCCCTAAACACCTCCAGAGCAGCGTGACCACAACATGCGGTTACACAAAGCCCTTTCTACCCGTTTGAAAATAGTTTAAGCCGGGCAGAGTCAGCAGCACGTGGCAGTCGACAACATTTAACACATTTGTGTGTGTGGCGTGTTTAATCGTGGGGGATCAAAACGCTCCGCACTGAGTGTGTTAAAATCAGAATGGAGAAGGGGAAACTGGGCAGTAGATAAATAGCGGTGGAGTCGAGATAATTAATGAGCGATGAAGCAGAGGGTAGAGAAGACGGTCTAGGCCTATTGTCCTTTCGGCGCGCTCGTGCGCTCAAGTCTCCAAGGCATTGTCACGGGCCGGCCGGGACGCCCCGCCACGCCCCGCCACGCCCCGCCACGCCCCACCCCGCCCCACCACGCCCCGCCACGCCCCGCGGCGATGCACGCCACCCTGCCCACACGTACGAGAGGGACTCCTTGTCCACCTGCGCGCCTCAGCATTTTGCCTCGGCACGCGCTCCGGGAGACGTGTGCTGTTTTAGAGTTATGAACGACGGGGAGCGTCGTGGCGTCGTGGGGCACCCACCCCACCCCACCCCACCCCACCCTACCCCGGCCCGGCCCGGACACAAAGTCCAGCAGGTGAGAAGGAAATGCCACGGCGGACATGCACTCTGGCTTGACGGGCAGAATAGCGCATCGCTGCCTACAGGCGTGGCGGGGCGGGGCGGGGCGGGGCGCGGCTAGGCTCGGCGGGGCGCGGCGGGGCGTGGTATGGGGCGTGGCGGGGCGGGGCCCCGCGCGGGGCCGAGGCACGGCTTCCGATGTCTTTCTCTCCTCCCTTTGAGCCAGCAGCCCAGCCTGGTGGGCGCCCCTGGCAGCTGCAGGGACATCAATCATCGGTCACCGACTTTTACCACCGCTGAGCGCTTTCGTAATGAGAATTAGCGAAAAACCTATTCGTCATCGACTAGCGACGTAATGTTCGAGCAGAAGATCTGCAGCGAGGCTACAGCAAACACATTATTGTCGACGAATGCGTCCTCCGTATTCGCACAGCCGAATGCGCCGTGGGCGCTCTCTGACACTACGACTCCACTTTTCGCTTGCCAAACACGGCTGAAATAACTTGAATCACTGTCCAATAAGGCCCAAACGGAATGGCACCCCGACCACCGATAGGTCACGCCGGTTTCTGACATTTCGAGACGAGCGGGAGGAGCGCGGGCGCCAGGCCTGGGCCGTGCAGGGCGTGGCGCGGCGTAGCGGCGGCAGTACCAGCCCCCCCCGGGGGGGGGGGGGGCGTCTCTCTGCCCGAGGCGGAGCGCAGCAGTGCGGGAGGGCGAATGCAACGGGATCACACCACTTGACACTCTCGGGGCCTGGCGGCCAGTAAGGCTAATCGCTACCTGCGACTGAGCGTCGGCTGTCACCATATGGGATGCCTAGGAAGCAGCGCCGCCACGGTCCGCTGGCCGCCAGCGGGGACCTTTTGGCTGCAGCGCTAATGGGACGCACGGCGGTTCAACTGGGGCACGCGGCCTGGCCTAAGCGGAGCATCGCATGCGGCGCGGCGGGGTAAGGTAAGGGCGACCGGCACATCATGACACGAGAGAGGTTGCGCTGCGGGGCCCGGCAATAATCAACGACAGTCAATAGTATTTTACTCTTTTTTTTGTTATGTATCACTGTGAAAAATATCCGCAAGTTTACGGGAAAATTTTCCACGAAGTGCAGTTGTAAAATTACGATTGCAAATCGTAAAATGACAAGCACTACGTATCGACTTAAAATTCATTCACGAGCAAAAACAGTCCGTCGTAAATTTACAGCATATTTCGTAAATCGTAATTTACACAATTTATCGCAAATCTACAATGATATTTTTCACAGTGTAGCTTGCAGTGTCTGATGCGTCCTTGCACTGGATTAGTCCCGGTATTTAAAATTGTTACCTTAATACGTGAGCTCTTCCCACTACTCAACCATATGCTTGCCTTCGTCGTTACAACGTCATGTTGTGGGGCCCCCGACACACACACACATATTCCTATCCTTGGTTCGGGACGGTCCCTTTCCCTTTCATTCACGTCTTTGTTTCTCGGTTTGAAAAGCTAAGGTCAGCAGCCGACGGGCCGGGCGGGGCGGGGCGGGGCGGGGGGGGCGGGGCGGGGCGGGCGCTGGCGAGGCGAGCCCAACGAGCCCAACTAGCCGGCGGCGCCAGGCAGATGGGCGAGGACGCAGGGGAACAGAGTTCGTTTCTGTGCGCTGCGCGCCTCAGAGCGCATCATGATCTAGTTGAAAACATCACTGTGTAAGGTTGATAAACTTTTGAGTCTACCCCGTATGCAAAACATCCAACAATACGGGGCGCGCAGTGTAGCTCCGAAAACAGCAACGATGACAGGAACCGTAACTCTTTTCGGCGACTAAACGCCCCAAACGCCCCCCTCCCCTCCCTGCGCTGCACCGCGCGCATCACGGTTACAAAAGCGTTACTGGTACAGTAGTTGCGCCCCTGACGAAACGCGCCACTCGTAAAAGTCTTTTGTCAGAGGCGATCGTATAACGCTAAGTGCGAGCGAGCCGAGCCGAGCCGAGCCGAGCCGAGCGGTGAGTGACACAAGTGGACCGCTCTTCCGCACGACCACGACCAGACGTGTGTTCCGCTGGCAGGCCATCGCGATTAGCGTTAGCAGGCGTTAGCGCGCCCAATATACGTGTAACGCTTGGCGGGCCTGGCCGGGCCGGGCCGGGCGTGCCTCGCCCCGCCCCGCCCCGCCCTGGGCGGCCGGGAGCAAGTTGCACTTTTCCTGGCGCGACGCGGCGCGGCGGCACTTTCTTTCTCCTCCTCCTCCGCCGGGGCGGGGCGGGGCGGCTTCCTTCCGCGGCCGATTGACGGATACAAACAGTCGGCTGCGCCACGTCACCGCGAGCCGCCCGGCCCGGCCCGGCCCGCCGGAGAAGGTGGCGGGTAGACTAGACTTTCGTAATCTGACATCGACACGCCAGTGGGAGGGGCCGGAAATATCACAGGGAAAAAAGACATCCACGATAATACGTTTTAGACCTTTAAACTACATTGTTTTCCACCTTTTAATAAAGTATAGGCAGTAGTTTGCGTTTCGTTTTTGCGGTAGAAATAATCAAGCGCACTCTAACTGTATTTGTATGTTTTTGTGCAAACGTTTGTGCAAAGTTAAACATTCAAATCGTTTCACACAAATTTATGCGAAAAATTGCTTGATTTCGTACAAACGCGTGCACAAAATAGTTCAAATCGCCGCATTAATTTGTATGAAAAATTTGATTGTTTAAATTTGTGCAAATAAAAGATACAAATCTAGTTAGTGTGCGTGGATCCAGAAATGTTCTAAGCAGGGGGTAAAGTAGAGCTGTTTTGCCTATTTACAGGGGCAAAGTCGTGTTTTTGCCTACATTTTAGGCTGCCTATCTAGTATCGGGGGGGGGGGGGGGGGGTTACACGCATTACCCCCACCCTCCACGCCCCGGATCCGCGCATGGAAATAACTCACAAAAACGGGACGGACGAGAAGTATCAGAAAGATGACAAGCGAACGGGTCAGAGGTGAACTGGCCCGACGCGACGCGACGCGGGTGAAAACTCCGACAACCTCCTTCCTTCCCCGGCCGGCCCGGCCGGCTCGTGTGTGTGTGTTGGGCCTGCAGCCTCCGCACGCGCCGCCCCGGCGGGGCCCGGCAGACACGCGAGGCGGGGCGGGGAGCAGGCCGGTCCCGAACCTGCCCGCCCCGCCCCGCCCCGCCCCGCCCCACGGGTCAGGCGCTGGGCCCCCACCAAACAACGAACCGATCACGCTGCTCTAACCGTCTTCATGATCACAAGTACACACATGCACTGCTGCCCCGCCACGTCGACAGGACCATTTTTTCAACTCGTCTGGTTAGACATACATAAAAGGGGTCTGTTTTTAAAAAAAAAAAAAAAATACCGAGGGCTGCCTCTCGTTACAGCAGCAGCACGGGTGCGAGACGCCAACAAAAGTACTCGCGTGTACACCCTAAAAGTCTGGGCAGCATCGAGAAAGCCTCTGGAACAAGCTGCATCGGCCGGCTGTCGCGGGCCGATCACGCGATCACACACGGGAAAGTGAGAGCGCTTTGGTCGCCTTGGCCGCGCGCGCGCGCGCGCACCGCAGACATCGCGCATCCCCGACAATACCCGTGCACAGAAAAAAAAAATCGCGTTATTTAATTTTAACAAGGAAAAGCCAGAGGGTTGCGTCAAATGTTTCACTTTCAACTTGTCATTTGGCGTTTAAAAATGTTTGCCACGAAGCGAAGCGAAGAGGAGGACTCGACTGAGGTAATCCAGCTGACAGCCGCTTCGGTAATTCGGCAAGAGTAATCCGAGGAAATTTGAGGTAATCCGGAGTAATGCAAGGGTAATCCAGGGTAATCCAGGGGAAGTCCAAGGTAAGCCCAGAGAAAAAACAACGTAATCCAGGGGTTAATCCGGGGGTGGTCCACGTAATCAGTAATCCGGCTGACACAAAACTTGATAGTTGTTTCCACCTCGGAAGCGGTCTAACTACAGGTCTGTGTTTGTGTACTTTTTCCAAAGCAACGCACAGTAAACATGAGTAAATGAAAAGGACGTTGCGGGGGGATGGAGATGAAACACGGGTTCCCTGTGTGCTCTTGTCCTGTCCCCTTCTCTTGTGCCCTCCGCGGCGTCACGCGGCTGGCCGCCGCGACCAGCCGCGACGCACCGAGTAGCCGGGCCGGGCCGGGCCGGGAGGGCGCACCGGGCCCTGAGCGCGCCGCTGTATGGCGCTCAATGCCATCCCGCCCCGCCCCGCCCCGCCCCGCCCCGCCCCGCCCGGCCCGCCACCGCCACCGTGCGGGCCATACGCCGCTGACCGCCTCTCTCCCGCGCGAACACGCGCGTCCTTGAGGAAGAAAGAGGCGCAAACGTCTTCGATCGGCATCCGCTGGACAAGATTCATGCAGGTCGGCTTGTAGAAGGGACAGACACGGCAAGGCGCGGCGCGGCGCGGCGGTGGGAAGCAGTGCGTCCCGCGGGGCAGCTCTATGGAGCGCTATCGCTTGTCCTCCGCGCAGATGTCGCTTATAGCTCTCAATACTATGCGAACTAACGTTATTTTGCCTATTCGTATTTGTTGTTTAGTGGCGAGATGACACAACGCAACAAATGTGGATGGATGCGCACGGTTCATTTTCGTTTGGAATTAAGAAATGACAGCGGTTTCCCGGCTTCAAGTATTTTTGTCAGGAATAGGCGGGGTGCAGGCCGGCCGTGCGTTACGAGGCGCCGGGCGGGGCGGGGCGGGGCGGGGCGGGGCGGAGGAGCATCCATCACAGCGCCGCGACGCGCACCTCGGCGCGCTTCTTTCGATTAATTTTTGACCCTCTAACGACCATTGCTGTAATCGAACTTTAATTCCCCCGGCAGTGCACCGCGCGCAGCACGCGGATGTAGCGGGCCCGAAACGCGCGCGCCCGCCACGCCAAGCCACGCCCCGCCCCGCCACGCCCCGCCACGCCCAGCACTGTCTGGGTCCTTCCAGCCCCAGTCGCAGGAAGAGTGATGAGTCAGCAAACTAGCAAACGTAAATTAACTGTCTTTGCCAACTCAGCGGAGATGCAGTGTGCAGCAGCAGCGGCAGTGCGCGGGGAGGGGGGGGGGGGCTGGCTTTGCACTGTGATTAATTGTGATTTCTGCTCATGAGCATGAGAAAGTTGTGTGTTTTACCAACTCGAGTCCGGGCGGACCTGTTGCGGCGTTCCGTACTCTACATTGGAGCTCCTTTTACAGGGATTTTCTCCCTTTACCTTTGTTATACACAAAACGCATGGTAATTATTATAATAAAAAGTTTGGAGCGTAGCATGTTCATCAGTGCAGGACTAATGATCATCCTAGGACGCGTCAGGAGGGCGCGGGTGGTCAGAAGGTTCGCGCGCGAGGACACCCCGAGATGCGCGGCGGTGGGTTGCGCAGCCAGAGACCCTCTGTCACGGCCCCGCCCCGCCCCGAGAGAAGCGCCCAAGCCGAGCCTTATCCCACTCAAATAATCGTGGCGGCTTGTTACTCAATGTTACTCGCGGCCGATACGATTGTCGCTCGCGGATCAGTATCGTCATCATTATCAGCCTCCCCGGCGCCCCGCCCCGCCCCGCCCCGCCCCGCCCCGCCACGCCCCGGCGTCAACCCGCTGCCCTTTGGCGCCGCGGCGCCGCGCAGCCCAGGAGAGTATGCAGGCGGCCGGCTCAACGTCCACGATGAGCAGCCGGCAGTATGGCTGCATTTTGCAGCATGTTACGTTATGAGGACAGGGAGTACTGCTGCGCTGCACGAGACTGCACAAGCGTCCGGCAGTTTGCGGACATGCATGTATTTTTTTTTAATGTATAATGCAGTTTTAATGGGAAACAAGTTCACCATAAGGACGATTCCTCTCACGGAAAAAAATAGATAGGTTTGACAACTCCACGGAATCTACATTTGCTTACGTGTCGGCTAATACAGTGATGAGCAACTTTTTAAGCTAGCGTAGCGATAAGTTTGTTGTAGTAGTCACACATCAGCTGTGAGAGCTAATTCGTCGCTGCAGGAGTATGAATACCAAAGTCTTTCCCAACAAACCCCTTTCCCTTTGACAGACCCAGCTGGGCATTGGTTGTCATAGCAAATATTAGGCTGCCAAAACTACCTTTTTATCATGGGTTTCTTTTCCCCAAAGAGCATGGGCGACAGAATACTAGGCCCCGTGGTCAACGGTACTCGATTCTCATTCTTATGCCAAACCAAGGCACGAGCGCGACGCGACAGGCCCATGGCAGACCACACGGCATGGCACATGGCACATGGGGGTAATGATAATGCGCAGGCAGACACGACCCCTATCCCTTATGATCAAGGCCCGTGGCCAGCGGCCAGCCAGGTGCACAGGCTCACGCGCATGCGCGACATAACATCCTAATGCATACGACGCGACGTGCTCACACACACACATGCACACTTACCATTATAGGGGCGCTGGAGCCTCTCCCAGCCGCGGAGAGGATCACACACACACACAGCAGCGGCACCCACTGCACTACGCCGCTCACGCACCACCACACTGCACGGTCTCACACACACACTCACGCACAGCGGCGCGCGCACGCATACGCAGCGCGGACGAGGCAGCGGCGGCAGGACCAGCCGGCCAGGACGCTCACTCGAGGATTACTGGCCGGCCAGGCAGTTTTATTCAGCAGAAGATCTGAGGATGCTGCAGCGGGACGGGACGGGACGGGACGAGCCACCTCCACCATGAGCGGGCGCAGCGGCGGGGGGCGCCCGGCGGAGGAGGGGGGGGGGAGGGGGGCGCAGCGTAAGGCCACCGCGGGGCACCGCGACGGCATGGGACGAGTCCGCGAGCTGGAGAGGAGAGAGGGGCCGAGCGCGGCCCGGCCAGAGGTGGCGGGGCGGGGGGCCGCCGCGCCCGGCCGGCGGGGCTGGCGGCGGGGCAGGGCGGGGTGCAGGGGGCCAGCCCAGGGCGGCAGGGTCACCGCGGGAGGAAGAAGGAACGGCCTCCAGCGGCGACCTCCGGGCCGGAACAAAAGGGCGTGGGGGAGGGGAGGGGGTGGCTTACACCCGCACACACACACACACACACACACGCCCACACAGCCGCACCCTCAACCACGAGAGGGCGAAGAGAAAGGGTGAAACCTCACGTGACGTGATGGTCATCGACAGGAGGGAGAAACAAACATCATCTGTTAGGGCACCAAATCACCTGGGGCTTGAAAATATGCAATTTATAATACAATTTTTAATAACAATTAAAAACTTGTCTGAATAAGATTCCAGGATGTATATCATCTGTCCCATGTGCATTTGTCCCACCAATAATTTTTTTAGTTAAAAATAGTATAAAAAGAATAGTCGACTAAAAAAAATAGTGTAAAAAAAATAGTCGACTAAAAAAAATAGTGTAAAAAAATAGTCGACTAAAAAAAATTAGTGTAAAAAAAATAGTCGACTAAACAAAATAGTCGACTAAAAAAAATAGTCGACTAAAAAAATAGTCGACTCAAAACATAGTCGACTAAAAAAAAAATAGTCGACTAAAAAGATAGTCGACTACAAAAAATAGTCGACTAAAAAAAATAGTTGAGGAATTCGCACTCGCTCGCATCACACTGTAAAAAAATACCGTAGGACGTTACGGTGTGCCTACGGTCCGTACCGTATTTTTCACGTACGGTTAAACCGTAACTGTACGAACTGTACTTTAATGAGTAAGATTTTGGCTGAGCCTCCCCAACATGTTTGAGAAATTACGGTGTATCCTGTAATGCACAGACCGTAAGCAAAAATTACGTTCCGGACCAGGCAACAAATTGACGGTGCGAACCGTATGCGTTTACCGTGCGTTTTTCTAACAGTGCACGTATATGTCGCTGGAGCAATATCGCCTTGCGGAACAACCAGTGTTAGCTTGGTACAGATAGATGGTGGCGGAGAGCTCGAATGCCTGTGGTAGAGACAGTATTGGGGACTGTCTAAAAAGTTGCCATTATCGTAGGCACTTATCGAATTGGTTGTCTCGAAAACGCGAAGCAGAGTGTCTTCTCATTTACTACAGCGCCCTACCCGACCCTACCCTACGCCCTTCATTATATTTAGTCGACTATTTTTTTTAGTCGACTATTTTTTTAGTCGACTATTTTTTTTAGTCGACTATTTTTTTTAGTCGACTATTTTTTTACACTTTTTTTTAGTCGACTTTATTTTTATACTATTTTTTTTTAGTCGACTTTTTTTTTACAATATTTTTTTTAGTCGACTATTTTTTTAATACTATTTTTAACTAAAAAATTTATTGGTGGGACAAATGCACATGGGACAGATGAAACCCACCGAGATTCCAGTTATGTAACACGTCAATACAAATTCGCAAGAAAGACCGTTGTTTACATCCGTAAAATTCTACACGAAAAAGTTTCATCACCACAGAGAAAGAGTCCGTGTGCGGGCGAATATTCATCACACGGAGTAAACTTGCAAAAGCGTACGCGATGCGCTCTCCCCGCATGACTTCTTCCCTCCTCCAGGCCGCTCCACAGCACCAAAAACCACATGCGATATTAACGGGTGGGCCAGCTGTGCCCGCCCAACCCTTCCCCGCGCGCTCCTGAATGGACGCGAATCCGCATATGGGCGCCCATAGAGCAGCGTCAGGACCACCCGCCCCGCCCTCAGCCTTGACCTGCGGGGCGGGGCGGGGCGGGGCGGGTGACGCGCCGTGGCGTGAGCCGCGCAGTCTGCACGCCACGTCTGGGCACGCCAGCCACGCGGGCGGGGCGGGGCGGGGCGGGGTGGGGCGGGGCGGGGCAGGGCGGCAGGGTCAGGGGTCACGGGTTTCGGCCGGACAGGTCCGTCCCTCCGCACCGTCGACGCCGCCCGACGCAGCCCAGTCCGGCCGGCCAGCTCGCAGCACGGCTCGGTACGTTGCGGTTTAATCAAAAAGCGGGTGGAAATAATTTACCCACAGTTTACTTTACTCGCAAAATGCCAACAGATCGTAGAGTAAGCATGTTTCTGACAGACTGGCACTGAGATGATGGCGTTACCTCAGATTACGAAAAGACCTCACACCTCATACCCTGGGCTATTATCGAGGACTTTTCCCTGCCTTCGCAGGCTGTCATGCAGCACGGGCGCTTCTAGTAATCAAAGACGACTTTGACGGACACCGGCGGTGCCTCGCTGGCCGCGCTGGGGCTCGGCGCACCGCGCCTCCCACACCACACCACACCACGCCCAGGGAGGACAGGAGGGCCTCCTATTGGCGCGGAAGCTAATTAAGCGCCGCCCTATTGTCACGGCCGAAAATTAAAAGCAGTCAAACGCCGCGTGGGGTGCCCTGCTGCCCAGCCCCGCCCGCCCCGCCCCGCCCCGCCCCGCCCCGCCCCGCCCGGCCCCGCCCCGCCCCGCCCCTATACAGCGGTCGTGTGAGTGCCGACGTCCCTCGAACTTGTCCTTCGCCACGCCCTGCGCGTTATTGTCCTCCAATCTCGGCCGACCGCTGAGATAGGCGGCCGCGCGCCGCGGGATGTCCAGGGAGATGTGCTGTCGAGTCTGTGACGGCCTGTGGACATCCGGGGCGAGGCGACCCGCCCTGAGCTGAGCACACGTGGGAGGCTGACGGCATCCCTGCATATTCATCACCGCGGGAGTCCTGTGCCGGGGCGGGGCGGGGCGGGGCGGGGCGGGGCGGGCCGGCCGGCCGGCAGGTTAAATATGAGATCATGAGCCGTGTGTCCAGCGGCCTTCGCCTTGGTGTGACCCTCCGCTCCGAGGGGCGCACGGGGCGGGGCGGGCCGGGGCGGGGCGGGCCGGGGCGGGGCGAGGCGGGGCGGTGGCCCCCGCGGGGCACCGTCACCGTCACCGTCACTGCTGATGGACGACAGCGCGGGATGTAGTCACACGCACACTCAGCTGACCACGTCAGCCTTCTAAAAATATACACATGCCAAATAGAAAGAGACTCACACACTTATGTGTATATGTTTTAGTTGCATATTTTTTAAAGCAATGTTAAGTACGAATTTAAGATTTGACAATGTCAAGTGGTGTAATTGCACTGTATCCTAAAAAGACTGATCGTACAAACAAACATACATACAGTCGTTGCTCCAATTTTTCATTTTTCTGGGTGTGAGTGGAAAGGGAAGGAAGGGGGTGGGGAGGGAGGGAGGGGGGGGTCGCGCGTGTACCCAGCGTGAGCGTGCCGCGATTTATCAGAGACATGGTCGAATAACACGTCCATGACGGAAGGGGAAAGCAAAAGCGTCCCCCGCCCCGCACTCGACATGACAACGGCGGGGCGGGGCGGGGCGGGGCGGGGCGGGGCGGGGCGGGGCGGACCTGCACGCGTCTGCCCGCTCCGCTCACCTGGCGGTCAAGGCCCCTCCCCTTCAGCTCCGATATCATCCTCCTCATTGTCTTTGCAGATTTATGGGCGCACGACTGATATGAGGCGCGTCTTTGTTGCGAACTGACGGGACGCGACGGGACGCGACGGGACGCGACGGGACGCGACGGGACGCACACGACGAGGAGGAGGAAGGCGCGAGGCGAGGCGCGGGGTGCAGCTGCTGCCCGGGTCGTTCTGTGTTGATTTACTCCGCGGGTGACAGCGAGGCATGCCCACAAGTAGTCGTCGCGTTTGACACGAAGGACGCGGAGCAGAAGGTACACCGCAACACCCGGAGCTAGGGTGAGGTGAAGTAGCTGCAAACCGGCCAGCAGATCAATATAGGCAACGGCGTATAGAGTGCTGTAAAACCACAGTGAAGACAACCGGGAGCGAGCAGGTGTTAATGTTGTTAAAAGAAACGTCAGCGTCACTGTAAAAATTTCCTGTACTGTGGCACCAAGGTACGGAAAACCGTGGTAAGGTGGGTACAGGATGACTGTGCTTCATTTGCCGTAGTGCCCATAAGAGCCTGTGCTAAACGATAGAAAATACAACGTACAGAAAAGTCTGTACTTGAGCAGGTACAGATTGACCAGGCAAATTGTCTACCAGTAAATACCGCACCATTTACTGCGTACAGCAGTCGCTACAAATTTAAATTGCTGCTTAACTGCTAACTTGTATTTTGTTGCGTTTACAGCTTTGACAGGAAGCTGGTCGGTCGTGAGCGGTGACGGGTGGGCGCGCTTGTACGCAGCGCGACGCGACGCAAGGGCGTAAAGGTAACGACAGTCTGGGGCGGTAGATCATGCGGGGCAGGGCAGTCAAGTCACTGCTGGGGGCCCGGGCGGGGGGAGCCCGCGGGTGGGGCGGGGGGAGCCCCATCCGTTAGGGGCGGCCCGGCCCGGCCCGGGCCCAGGGGTGCCCTGCCAATAGGCCATTCCGCCACTTTAGAGCGGGGCCGGCGGGGGCGGCGGGGGCGGGAGCTGCCAGGCCAGGCCGGAGGGCTGGGGCGCCGCGCCGCCACGCCGGTCAGCGCTATTATTTCTGAGCCGCCACGCCACGCCACGCCACGCCAAACCATCCCCGCGGGGTCAATGAGCGATGGGCCAACAACGCCCCGCACTAGGGAGGAGCGGCGGGTGACAAATCGACTGACATGCACTTCCGTCATATTCTTTACCCCTCGCCCCCTCCCCCACCCGCTCCGCTGCTACGCCCCCCCCCCCTCCAACCCCGCAACACTCCGCTTCCGGCACCCCTTCCCCCCGCAATCCGCTGCCTGGATATCGATTTATTTTACGGACGGCCCCACAAGGACGCGGGGCGCGCGCCGCGCATCGGGGGACGGCCCCCGCGGCAGGCAGGTAGTACACCGCCATTTCTGCTCTACTTAGCATAGGCAGGGTATACACAGGCAAATGCCATGGAGCTCTCACCGCTGCCCGCCGCGCGGCGCGGCCCGACCTGCAGCGGAGGGGGCATGGGGCGGAGAGGGGGAGGGGAAGGGCGACATTCCGCCCGCACCCAAACGGATCAAAGTCTCGCGAAAGACGGTCGGGTGCGGGGCGTTGTGGGCGGGGGCGTTGGGGGGCGGGGGGTCGCGAGGGCGCAGGCGACAACCAGGATGACTCGCGGGAAAAGCGTCGGACGGAGGCGGGGAGGGGAGGGGAGGCGGGTGATGGGGAGCGGGAGAGAACCGAGGGCGGCGATGATAGGAAAATGCTCGGCGGCCTATGCACTATGACCTAACGGGTGGGGCGGGCGGGGCGGGGCGGGGCGGGGCGGGTGTTCCTCTCACACCAGACGGGCCCGGCGGCGCGGGGAGGGGACACGTACAGTACAGGCAGATGCAATGCAATGCCCCCGCGCCCTGCCCGGCCCGGCCCGGCCCGGCTCGTGACGAGCGCAGCGCTGCGCGCCCAGCCCAGCCCAGCCCTGCACAGCTCAGCGCCCCCATATTGCCCAACTGGGGTGCGTTTCGGCTACCGCTCTTGCGCTCCCGCCTGCAGCAGGCCGACCTGCCCGTCTCCGCGCCGAGCGAGGAGAGGAGCGGAGCGGGCGACGCCGAGAGTGCGTGAGCTGCGCCCTATCCAATGGGGGCATCTCTGGGACACGCCGTGCCGCGCCGCGCCTCGACGCGCAGCGCAGCGCGGCGCTTGCGAAGGGCCCGCCAAAGGAATCTCTTTCAATATGCAAACCTGGTCGGGCGTCGCGACGGTGGCAGGGCGGGGCGGGGCGGGGCGGGGTGGACGCCGAGGTTTTGGCCCGCTTTGAGGCCCGGGCCCGGCTGCCCGGGGGGAGGAAGGGGGTTAAGACTCGCATAGGAGAAATGAGGTTATTACCGAGGCTCGGTCGCCGGGGACTCTTCGAGGGAAGAAACGAGATTAATGTTAGGGCCGCGAGGATTATCGCGCTGGTAAACACGATTGCATTAGCGGGGTAAGGTGCTCCGGATGATGCTCTTGACGCCGACCCCACGGTACTCCCCCGCGCCCAGGGCTTTAATCACCTGCTGGAGGACGGGGAGGGGAGGGGAGGCCCGCCGCCGCGGCCAGCGCGGCAGTGAAGACGTGAGGTGCCAGCGCGGGGCGGAGGGGGGGGGGCGTGCAGCGTCCCACTGGCCGCGACTCCGTCCCCCGCCCCCCGCCCGCGGGACAGTATTACGTGAGGTTACATGTGAGCGCATCTTCAGGTCCCCGCGTGGTGGGGGCAGCCCAGCCGTCCCGTCGGGCGGGCAGTCGGCGGCGGCGGCAGCAGCGGCAGCAGCGGCAGCGGCAGCGGCAGCAGCAGCAGCAGCAGCAGCAGCAGCAGCAGCAGCAGCAGCAGCACCGTGAGCGGCGGGGCTGCAGCAGCGCCTGGCCCAGCCCGGCCCGGCCCAGTTCAGTCTGCTGTCGGCTGGCAGCGCACGGCGGCGGCGGCGCCCAGCCTCGCTGCGCCCCGCGCTGTGCTGCGCTGCGCCCCCCGGCCGGCGCTGCCCGGCCCCGGCCCGCCTGATGCACCGGCTCGACTCGAGATGAGTCCCGCAGCGAGGACAAGGACGGACGGAGGCTCGCACAGGTCCAGGTCCAGGGTCAGGGAGGCGAGGACACAGTCGAGACGACACCCGCAGTTTAGCGAACAGCCCTCCTGTCTGTCTGCACGCAATACGACGCGAAAGCGGTACACATTTTATTTCGCATGAGGTGGAATGATGGTTACGGCGCTGAAACAAAACCGCGCACGCGGCGACATCCAGCAATATCGCTTTCCGGCGCAGAGTCCACGGGGAGGGGAACGCAGGTCGAGGATCATGCAGTTGACGGGATTACACGAAACGCACCCTAGCCCCGCACGATTAACCCAACAAGGCTTCTCAGACTTTGTGCAGGCGGTGCGGTCACGCCCTGCGCGGCCTGCGCGGCCTCGGCGCCCAGCGGGGTGGGCTGGGCAGGCGCCGCGCCGCGGCCTGGACCTGGTATCGGCAGAGCCAGCCGGCGTAATTATCCACGCGGCGGAATGCAAAATTGATGGTGCGGAGCGGACGTGTGCGCGCGCGCGCCCCGTGTCAAATATCGGAAGCCGCGCGGCATCAAGGATTTCCGAAGCCCATTATAGAGTGCGGAGCGCGGGGGGCGCGGGATAGATGCTGACCCCGCGGGGGATCCGCGGGGGACCCGTGGGGCGCCGTGACCCCCCAGTGGATCCCCCTGTTGTTTACTTTGATTGTGCGGCCTCGGCCGGTACGGCCTCATCAGCGAGCGGGCCGGGGGGGGGGGGGGCAGGTGATGTGCCGTGTATCCCCGCCGCGCCTGCTGGTATCCCCCAGTGGGATCCGCGCCGAGTCATCGCCTCGTATGTGATGTGCGCAGGAGAAGCGAACCTGAGCCGGGCCGGGCCGGGCCGCGAACAGGGAACATAGGCAACAGGGGCGACATATCCATCTCCCGGTGGGAAACAAGCCCGCGTGTAGGCTAACACACTACACACCTCGCCCCGGGCGGACTGGGCGGGGCGGGGCGGGGCGGGGCGGGGCGGGGCGCGCTGCTCACCTCCCCAGCCCAGCCTCAGCCCCGGCGCTGTGCTGTGCTGTGCTGTGCTAGTCGTCGTGGTCGTGCGCACAGGGAGCGGGCCGGGCCGGGCCGGGCTGGGTCGGTATGTGGGCCGCGCAGCCGCGCTCACCCGGCCAGGCCAGGGAGGAATGCATAAGTTCGACAAAGTTCCGGCGGGGCCCCGCCAGCCCCCCTCCCCCCCTCACGCCCCACCGCGGTTAGAGGAGGCATGTCACTCCCGGTAACTGCCTGGCGGGCCGCCTCTCAACTATTTTTAAAAGTAATTTTTTTAAAAGGCAGGCATTTATGCAGATGGTTTAAAATTTTTCGTGTGTTACAGTATCGCAGTGGTCAAAGGGATAGTTTTTATCACTCGTGTCGAAAAAACGAGATGCTCATGCTATTACATTCACACGCCCGAGGTAACATTAATAAAGTAGAGTAACCCAACGGGTTGTTTAGGGTGGAGGGTCGGGGTGGGGCTGAGCGGGGCGCGGCGGGGCTGAGCGGGGCGGCCGAGGCGGGGCGGGGCGGGGAGGGGCGGGGCAGGGTGGGACGAGGGACGAGATACTTGTTAAAGGGGCGAGACAAAACCGTCTCCGCCCCGCCCGCCTCTCGTGACTCTCAAAGTTTGACATAATTTGGTCTCCGGGTGATTGGCCGTATCGGCACAATGGCGCCCCGGCGCGCCCGGCATTAGTCGCCTATTTAACATGACAAGCCCGGCTCATTACAGCCGCCCCGCCCCGCCCCGCCCCGCCCCGCCCGGCCTTGAACCTGGCTAGGTGGAACATCCGCGGCTCAATGAGTCGTCCCCGCCTCGTAACCCTTCTGTCCCGCGGAAATTCGGTTTTAATCTCTGTGATGAGACCTTCTGACAAGGGGCCGTCGAAATACATATTATTTCAATAGGCACAAATACACACCGAATTCGAATCGTTATTACGAGAGAGACTGGTAGTTCACAGTTTTGTGTACAGTACTTCTCTAATTGGATTTCCGTGCCCATCCAGTGGCCATTCACGAAAGCCAGCGAACTTTGATCGGGAGCAAAAAGGCAGGCTAGCAACCAGCTGCCTTTTTCAATTCCGCGGCGGCGAGCGGGGGCGGGCGGGGGCGGGCGGGGCGGGGCCGGCCCGGGCAGACAGCGCGGCGGGAAGCCAAACCTCGACGATAAAGTTTTACGGCTTGCATTTCACGGTCAGCCTCCCCGGGAGCGGCGGCGAGTGGGGCGGGTCTGACGGGAGGAGATGAGATGGCGCGAAAGGGTAGCACAGCACGGGGGCGCGGCAACAGCCAGCCGCTCCGCACACAGCCGCGCACAGCCTGCCGCGCACTGCCGTGCGGTATTCCCGCCGGGTGAATACCCGCTGAGTATTTCATTTCTGTAGCAGCTCTCGCCGTCGCTGCGTCGAGATTGGGAGCCGCGCTCGCTCGCTCGCGAGTACAATGGTTTGCCTACCTCGTCGGCGCGGGGCGCGGCCGCGGGGCGGGGTGGGGCGGGGAGAGGGGCGTGGCTGGGCTGGGAGCGAGCCAAGACCGGGCAGGTGAGCGGTGGGGCGGGGCGGGGCGGGCCCATGCACTTGACCGCCAGGCGAAGTTCATCTCATCCGGAGCGGCAGTAAAGGAGGCGGGGCGGGGCGTGGCGGGGCGTGGCGGGGCGCGGCAGGGCGCGGTGTAACGTGTAAGCCGATAGGCGGTGGATCTACGACGCCCAGCCCCGCCCCGCGGGGCGGACTGCTCGGCCTGCCCGCTGCGGCGCGAGGAGCCCCTCCTGCGTCCCCTACCCCCTACCCCCGCCCCCTCCGCCCCTCCGCCCCTCCGACGTCGCCCCGGGGCGGTCACCATAACTTTCTCCGGGGAGGATCCCTTATGGCGCGTCCTTGAGGCCAGCCCAGCCCATCCCAGCCCAGCCCAGCAGCCTATGTTTGCCTCTGACGCAACACCCGGTGCACCTCGCCGCCCCGCCCCGCCCCGCCCGGCCAGGCCTGGTCCCGCCGGGTCCCGCCGGGTCCCGCAGGGTCCCAGAGCCCTTTGGTTATTACCCGAACGGCCGCCTGGATGACCCTGGACGGCATATTTATTGATCGGAAGGGGAGGGGAGGGGAGGGGTGCACGATAATCAACAGATTCCTTGCCAGATTCGGGAGGCCCTGCCCTGCCCTGCCCGGCCCGGCCCACGAGCGCCGCGCCGCACCCCGCGAGGCCCTTTCCGCGCCCACGATGATCCGCCGCATTATCCTCTCAGGGAATCTCCAACGAAATGGAAGTATTTTTGTGGAACGGTCTTCTCAAGGGCCCGCAGGTCCTGGGGTGGGCGCCCCCTCCCCCCACCCGCAGCAAAAGAGATTGGGAATCAGAGTGCTTCTTCGCACGCCAGCGGGCTCACTCACACCGTGATGCAGGAAAGGGATAAAGAGAAAAAAGTTGCGTGTTAAAGCTGCGGGGGCAGGGCGGCGTATGGAGGCATGGAGGCAGTCAAAGGGGGTCGGAAATGCACCCAGGGGGAGGAGAGGCTCTCGTAAAAACCGTCGCCGTCCCGATGGAGTCCTCTATCCTGATGACGGTCACTAAAACAAGGTGTCAACGGCCGGGCGCCTGGCCGGCCAGTATAAAGATAGCGCCGGGCGGGCGGGGCGGGGCCGGCCGGGGCGGGCCGGGGCGGGCCGGGGCGAGCCTGGGCCATTAGCGCGGCCTGTTGACACGCCCGGTGATTGGCGGGGTGGGGCGGGGCGGGGTGGGGTGGGGCGAGGCGCGGCGAGAGCGCCGCGTGGGCGCGCTGCTGGGACTTAACAGGAGCAAACAGCGCGATTCATATCTCATTCTGCAAATACGGTCATGATCGCGGGCTCGTTCTTTATGACAATAAAGTGTTTCGTTAAATTCCAATTTTTTTAAAAAAGTAATCATTCAATGTCTCTTTTATTGAATTTCCGAGCGCACTTGGGTGGTTGTTGCGAGATAAATATTCTCAAGTGGATTGTTCTGAGATGCATCAAGAGCGTGGAAAATGAAGAACATGGGTTTCTGGGCGTAGGAGCGGGTCATTAAATATATATCTACACAAAATGAAGGGGCGCAGGAGGATGATGGTTGGGGTAAAGCAGACAGCTCGAAATAACGACAGTCCTCTCTAATTGTCTTCCGTGCGCCGTGCCGTTGTCCTGCCGCGCGGGGCGGGGGCCGCCGCTCTGCTCGCACGCCAGGCGCCAGGCCTGACGTCGATATTGTTTTAACGTTTACAGAAGGCGCAGGGCTCTGGCGGCGGTCTGCTCTGCGTTGTAATAAATAGTGTCGCTGCACTGCATCGCGATCCCCCGCGCCGCGGTGCAAGGTGCATACGCCCCGCCCCCGCACACTCCCAGCCGCTGCGTCACGCCGGTCCGGTCACATCCCTGCCCTGCATCGCACGCGGCCCGGCGCCACGTGCATTTTGGGTCCTGTAACCACCACGTGTATTACAGCATCTGGATTATAGCCATCGGCGTAGCAGGCCAGGCCGGCCCGACCGGCAGCGCCCGGCCCGCCCGGGGACTGGACTACCGAGCGCCATCACGTCCAAGCGCCGGGCCGGGCCGGGCCGTGCCGGGGAAATATGTGGTTAGGCTCCATGTAAACACGCTCAAGACCTCAAGCCCCGTTCCGCAGAGCTTAGGGCCGTGAACATAGAAATACACGAAAATATTCTGAATACGAAATGCATACAACGAAACACAACGAGGATAATTATAGAAAAATTAAAACGCTAGCACTGTAAACGATTCAACGCTGTTTAACACATCAACACGAAACCTCACGCGGGCCTTGAAATACGAGCAGATACACTAGAGAAATACGAACAAAGAGTACCTAAGGAATAATGCACGAGTAATTTCCACGAAAGAGCGCAACGTTGCCGTTTCACATCGCGCCTCCACCCCTTTTCGAGAGAGAAGTGGGCGGGGGGTAGGAAAACATAAACGGCTGCAGGGCGTTTACTTTTTATTTCTACGACACACAACCATGCGTTCATCACCTTACACTGTTATTAAATACCACAATTTAACAACAGTGTGGAACTGTTATTACAAAACACAATGAAAAAGTGTTAAAATTTATTGTACATTGCAGGGTACAACGAGCTGGATGTACAGTGTTTCACTGTTAATTTCAAGTACAATAACGGGTTTGTACGGTTCTTATCGACGGTATTTTTTACAGTGTATTTCGTTTAGAGCTGCATGCTGCGAATCCGCTCTTTCCCATATAACCGCTCTCGCTCTCCCTCTCTCTCTGCAGTTCAACCAAACAGAAAAGGAAAAAAAAACTTGATTCAAAGCGGGTGCGGTCTCGTGTGGGGTGACAGGACGCACCGCACCGAGTGGCCGCGAGGCGGGGCGAGGCGAGCACGCCGTGCAGGAACATGTGGGTCATGGAGCACGGCCGGACGTCGCAAGGTGAGCGGAGCGTACGACGAGACCGGGACGACACGACCGGCGCCCGGGCGGAAGGATCTTCAGCACCATAAGTGGAAACAGTTTTACTATACCTATCTATACTTAACTTACACTTTGTCACAATTTTTAATAAATAAAAAAAAGTTTAGCTGGTGTTTTAGTGCACAAAAACTTGCTTATAAACTCAGTACAAAGATTACTCGTCTGACTTAATCCAACCGTTGGTTTAAAGTGGGAAAAAGGATTTTAAAAATCTCATTAAGTTGCGGATCCTCCCACCCGCGGGCGAGTCGTAGAGTCGAATGAGGCGCTAATCTCAAAATGCCTGCAGCTTTTCGCCAATTATAAACACATTTTCTTCTTTAAAAAAAAATTACCAGCCGTCAGACGCAGAATCGTCCTGTGAAAATCGTATATATGAGAAAGTGTAGGTCCCCGTTGGTCCGGTGGTGGTCCAGTGGGCGGGCCCGGCCCGGCCCGGCCCGGCCGCAGCTCGCCCACTAATGCATCGCATTAGAGTCACGCAAAACGCACGCGGTGCCGCGCACACCCGCCGCTCTCGCTACACCGGGGAGCCGCGCGCCCCGCCGGCCCGGGCCACCGGGTCATTTGTCAAGAGCCGCGTGAAAAGCACTGCGGCGAAACTAGCACCCCCAGCAGAGCGTAGCCCCACCCCAGCCCCGGGCCCGGGCCCACCACACAACCTGCGGGGCGCTTCCCCGCAGCGGACCAGCAGACTAGACCCCCGCCCAACGCGACAAAAGCAGGCCAGCCGTGAATAAGACACACCCCCCAAAAAATTGTGTCCTCGTGATTCAAGAATTCAAGAACGACATTACCTGAAAGATTTTAGAACACCATTCTTAATTTAAGAAATTTAACTTAGTTTAATGACGAAATGCGCTTCTCTTAGGCAAAATGTTCCTAAAACTTTCAGAACACACTGTAAAATTAAAGGGGGGTGTATGTTTATTCGCGGGGTATGTTTCAGAGCTGGGCAAGGGCATGTTCGTGTGAGCGGCGGCCGGTTGTAAACGATGGTGGTGGGGCGACCAGCTTTGACAGCAGAGCTTTCGCTCACCGCAGGCAGACGCACGCGGGGAGGTGCCTAACTAACGGGGTCGTAAAACCAAACCGGTTCGATAGACATCTCCCAGGAACTATACCCGGGGGATGCGCCGCGCCGCGCCGCACCGCACCGCGCAGGGGGCCGTAGGGGCGGGGCGGGGGCCGGACCGGCAGGCAGACAGACGGACGGACAGGCGGGACAGACGGGGCTGGCAGCAGCTTGTCGCATGCCCGTCGCGTCCCCGCGCCAACAGGTGGGGGAGGCAGGCGGACTGACCTTAACATTGGGGCGCTCGACCACAAGCCCATGTACGGCTCGCCGCCACACACGCACACACACACGCGCGCGCGTAGCCAATAATTGCAGATCACGGCAGAGGGGGTGGCGTTCATCCATTTTCAACTACTGCGCGGCGCGGCGCGCGGCGGGCTCGGGCGGGGGCGCAAAAGTTTAAATCGGAGAGCGGGGAGTAGTTTGCATTTAGACCGAGTTTTATCAGTTTGTGGCATGTAAACAGTCAAGTTGCATGAAAGCCATTAACATCTACATGCATAAACATTGTATATTTTAAGACTCTTTGCGGCCGGCGCGGCCGGCACACAGAACCAACCCGCGGCTCTTTATTTCACCAATCATTAACTCTCCGTCCAGAGTGTACATGCATTCTTCATTCATTCATTTACAGGCACGCCGCCGCAGAGCGAACACACAACAGAGAAGAGTTGTTGTAGATGAGGTTGCTGCAATCGCAGCGACACACACACACACACACACACACACACACACACACACATTTTCCATAAGTTTGACCACCGACGAGCATCTGTCGGATTAGGAGAGCCGGACGGGACTGGCAGGCAGGCCCGGTCCGGTCCAGCCCAGCCCAGCGCCAAGCCGACAGGGTGAAGAATGCAGCTGTTTCATCAGTCAATTTCAATTGGACGCTTCGCTTGAGTGACTGGCGCGTTCTCGAGCCGGTCACCGGGCGGGGCGGGCAGACTGGGCAGCCTGGGCCCGCTAGCCAAACAAGACAAGTAAAAAGAGCTGCTCGGCAAAGGAACCGTAAGTTATTTGCATGAATGCAGCGCGGCAGACCAACAGACCACGTGGCTCTTGGCCGGGCCGGGCCGGGCGGGCCGCGCGTCTCCGGGTCGACAACACAATGTGTCACTACAAGCTCCTCGGCGCGCAGCGGGCGGCGGCGCGGCGCAGCGCAGCGGCGCAGTGGGCAGTCCGGAATGTGTGGGGCACAACACTCCAACGTAATACGACGAGAGTCGCGACAGCCGTGACGGCACCGTCACCCCCGCCCCGGAGGGTCAAACGTCACGCGGTGACGACGCGACGGCACTCGAGAGGGCACGAGAGGTGTCGCGGCGATGAAATGTGACATCAGGAGGAATGAGGTGGATGGAAATGTCGAAAGAAGACTGACGCGAATTTCTTAAATAAAAATCACATGCCGAGGGGGGACACTACTTTGTTTACGGACGTACACTGGATTACAAGATTACACGGATTTCATACCTGATTTTAGGTGGTAAATCGTTAAATTTTAGGAAATATTCAATATTTTGTGTATTTTGACGAGGGATTACAGTGGGGTTGCACGTGGATTACTACAGGCTATCGTGTACACAGGATTACAGAAGTGGTGGCCCCCTCGTTAGATGCTAGTTGAATTTAGAGCCTTTACTTTACGAAAACGATGGCTGTCGCGCTCGAGGTCGAAGACGTGAGGACGAGCACGTGGTCAGTGGGGCCGGGCGGGGCCGGGCGGGGCCGCGGGACGCACCTGGCTGGACAGCCCAGCCCGCCTGCTTATGCGATTGGCGTGCTGAGCAATGAGTGGCGGTGGGCTGGGCGCAGCGCTGCCGCTCAGCCTTCGCCAGCCCCAATTACCCTCTCGCCATCCTCCTTATTTGGCTGAGCGGCGAAAGGGGCTGCTGCAGGCTGAGCCAGGCTGAGCCGAGTATAAGCTGTTGCCCAGCCCGGCCCGGCCCGGCCCGGCCGGCCCCAAAAAGTCAACTCGTGTCGCATGCCGGCCGATCGGCTGCGGCCGGTGGCGACATCACATCACGGCGGTGTGGTCCCCTGGAAGTACTCGAGCGGAGCGCACTGCAGAGAGGCTATAGGCTAGGCGCTGCTCGGCTCAACAGTTTTATTAGACGTGTTGCCCACCGCAGCTGGTCTGTTCAGGGGGAAGGACGACGCGCCCGTGCCCGTGCATTACCGGCGGCGTGCTGCTGACGTCCGGCCCAGAGAAAAGTTTCAATCCAGCGCCAGGAACTGCCGCGCCCTCAACTTGGTGGCAGAGAAGGTCGCGGCTACTTGGAACCCGAAAAGAATGAAGAGAACACTATAGTATCCCAACCCCTGGTGCGGGGTACCTGGGGGCATCCATACAGGAGCGGGGGCTCCCGGGGGGTCCTGGCCGCCGCGCCGCCACAGGAGCCGGACTCCTCGGGAACATGACGCGCTCCGCTCCGCGGGGAGCCACGCGGAGCCACGCCGGCCCGGCCGGGGCCACCAGGGGCCACCAGCCCGGCACCAGGGGCACGGCCTACACGGCCTGCCGGGGCGCTTTATGTTGACACTGCGGCCTACGTATCAAGCAAGGGCTTACGTGCGTCAGGGGCGTTTCTGACACCGCTCATTCCGCCCACCGGGAGTTTTCATTATCATTTTTTATTTTAATTTTTTAAAGCTTGCAACCACACGTTATAGTCTCGTGAATTTAATTCTACGCTGAACACGTGACCGACGTTCAGGAGCCCGCTTCCGCTTCGCGTCCAATAATCCAAACCCCCAGGAAACGCAGGTGGGAGCACAACAACAAAAACGGCGTATGTCTGCGTTACCAGACCAGACCCAGCTCTCGCTCGCGCCGCTCGCGCGCGGTGCCCCAATTGCTACAATTCCCTGATTTCACCGTCATTACCGCTGTATTAATCTTGTCGCCCGCGTCGCGTCGCGCCACCCCCCCAGGTAGGAAGCGGGGCGGGGCGGGGCGGGGCGGGGCGTGGTGGGGTGGGGCGGGGCGTGGTGGGGTGGGGCGGGGTGGGGCGGGGCGGGGTGGGGCGGGACCGAGCGGAACGGAACGCCTCATGGGACGTGATGCGACGTGATTATTCTCATTCATCATCATTCTGAAGCGAAGGGCGCGTCGCTAGTGGCTCCCATGGCAGCCCAGCGCAACTTGTGGCCCATCCTCTACCGCACCTCTCTCTCTCTCTCACTCTCTCACTCTCTCACTCTCTCACTCACTCACTCCCTCACTCTCTCACTCACTCACTCACTCACTCACTCACTCACTCACTCACTCTCACTCACACACACACGGCGCGGTTAATCACCGCGCAAGCGACGCCGAAAACCATCGAGACTCCTAGGAGGAGGGCCGCAGTGTCGTCACTCCGTGAGCGATTAATTGACCTCGGCATGGAGCCAGCGGCGAAGCGGGGCGGGGGGGGGCGGGGCGGGGCGGGGCGGGGCGGCCTGCCTCGAGTGATGCTATTACCCGGAACGCATCATCCTCAAGCGCTGCGTCGCTCTCTCTCTCTCTCTCTCTCTCTCTCTCTCTCTCTCTCTCTCTCTCTCTCTCTCTCTCTCTCTCTCTCTCTCTCTCTCCCTCTCCCTCTCCCTCTCTCATAGACCTCATATCTGCCAGCAGGCGACAACTGCGCAACTTTTACCTCCGCGGCCATAAGCAGGGATGACACATCCGCGTGGGGCGGGTGGCCATATCCAGCATGACGTGTGTGCAGGTGTCGTGTCGTGGCGTGGCGCGGCGTGGCGTGGCGCGGCGTGGCGCGGCGGTGCCAATAGGCTCACTACCCGCCGGTGGGCGGGCCGCACACCGGGGGCCATAATATGCCTTGTACGGCTTTGCCTGCTTGTACGCGCGCGCGGCACTGCCGTCAGACAATTGACGGCTTACTTTCCGATTGCAAAAGAAAAAGGATGATTAGTTGACGAGCGGGCAGGCAGGCGACCAATCAGCAGTGCCTGCTGCAGCTGACGCGACGGGATACATTCCAAACCGTGCTTTTACTTTTACTCCACTCCACAAAACGGGGGCTGAAGAAAAACAAGAGAAAAAAGGAAAGGGGAAAGAAAGGACTACAGAAAAGTGGCTAAAACTTTGCAGCGTGTAGGGTTCAAAAACTATTCCCCACCCCGGCGCTCGGAGTGCGGCTCGGAGGTGACTTTGCTCACTACAACCTGCTGCTGGCCTGACTGGCCTAAACCAGAAAGAAAGGCTTCCACGAACAATACGAGGCGCACGCACACACACAGGGCAGGGCCGGCAGGGCCAGGGCCCCACATGCACCGCACAAAGGCCCGAGATCAAGGGCCTGCAAGGGCCTGCACCTCCCGCAGGGCCCGGAGGGCTCAAGTGCAAAGCGGGACAGCAGGGCTCTGCACTCGCAGGAGGACACACAGTCAAACCAACTAAATGCGTCGCAGCGTTACGAACCATTTTCATTCTTTTCATACTGTTTGTATTGCAAAGCAATACCTTCGCAAGGTATGCAAATTCTTACTAACAATCGGTTTGCAATACGAACTATTTGTTCGTAATACAGCGCTTCAAAATGCTTAGTAAACTACGAGGGATTTGGTTAGCATTACTAAACAGTTCTTGGTAAGCAGGGTGTGCGGCGGTGGCAGTGCCGCGGGCCCTCCAGAAGGGGCGGGGCGGGGCGGGGCGGGGCGGGGTGGCGCGGGGCGCGGTGGGGCGGGGCGCGGTGGGGCGGGGCGCGGTGGCGCGGGGCGCGGTGGGGCGGGGCAGAGTCCGTATCGCGTCATTTCGGCGCGTCATCGCGCAGCTGACAATGAGCCGCTGCTCAGGCTGCCTGCAGGCATGCCCAGGCCCAGGGGAGGCTGCGCCGGGCTGCGCCGCGCCGTCCCTCGAGGCAAACTAGGATCCTCATGGAATCTGCCGCTTCTCTACTAGGCCATCAGGTAAGTTTGACAAGAGTTATTCCTCCAAGAGTTTGGGACTGGCGAAGGCGACGCTACAGTAAGGAGCGGTGCAGCGCCACGCACGGTTGCCTGTTTGAGAGGCTAAACGCGTTTCCCTCCTCGGCCCTCACACGTTTCCTCTCCTCGTTTCCATTGCTTCGTTACGAATAGGAGGTTTCATAACGCTTGAGTTACCGTTGGGTAACTGGCGGAGACAATATAGTACGCCGGGATTCTGGACGAGCAGGCCGGCCGGCGGAAACCTCAGCAGGTCCCAGTTCACAGGTCCCACTCCCCGCTCAGTTCCGCGCGCGGTCAGGCGCGACGCGACAGGCCCGCCCCGCCCCGCCCCGCCCCGCCCCGCCCCGCCCCGCCGGGGACACGCCGGACGGAGTTCGCGGTCGCCGTACTGGACATGACGATGATGACGCCAAACTTTGCAGCAGCTCTGCAGATACGGAGGGCACCCGCCTGCCCTGCATCAGACCAGGACCAGTGATGACGCACTGTCATATTCCTACAAAGAAATGCTTTGCAAATGCTTTGCGAATTGCAAAGTATTTTGAATCGTTGTAGATTGCGAAGATTTTCTCTGCAATTGCACAGTAAATGCTTCGAATGCTACGAATCGATTTTCGGTCGCACGCATGATGTGCCGGGGAGTGGTGTGCCGCAAGCCCCAGCTGCAAGCGCAGCCTCCAAAATAGAGTCTCTAATGAGGCACGTCGCCCATGCCATGAGGCAGGCCCGTCCCGTCATAAACGCCCAGACCAGCCCCGCTCCGGCCAGCCGGCGGCAGGAGATGCAGGCGGGCAGGCGTCCTTACACGCACCGAACTGTTATTTCTCTCTTCTAGAATAGCAGAAGCCGGGCCGGGGTCCGTGCGGGCGTCGTCATCGCCTAGCCTCTTGCAGCTAAAGGGTTCGAATGCAGCTGCACGTTGCAGACAGACAGACAGACGGACGGACGCCACACACACTCACGCACGGTCATGAAAAGGGGTCCTTTCGCGCGCTGCGTGGCGTGGCGCGGCGTGGCGCGGCGCACCACCAATGTGAATAGGCAGCTATTGCGTGGTAGATAATTGCCGAGGGATCATCACTAGGGTTCTACAGGGAAACAAAAGGATGTGATATAAAGGCGCTGGCCTACACAGTTGGTATCACAAAATCTACGAATTATATCCATTTTCTATTTTATTTTAGAACGCACTGTTATTACGGCGGAGACTTTTTGGCGAATAAAGAAGGTTACAAATCAATGTTAGTTGAGATGAACATGGACTCTTTTAATGAAGCTGTACAACTTGTGGTTGCACGGGTCGTGGCATGGGGTGGCATCAGGTGTGCAGGGGTTGAGATGGAAAGGGGGCAAGGGAGAGGGGAGGGGAGGTGGGAGGGAGGAGGGAGGGAGAGAGGGAGAGAGAGAGAGAGAGAGAGAGAGAGAGAGAGAGAGAGAGAGAGAGGGGGGGGAGGGAACGAGGATGACACCTCCGGCGGCGTGGCGGGGCGTTGCGCAAGCCTTGCATCACATGACATCGCCGGGCTCATCGCTGGGCGACAGGTGACTGACATGGGACGGAATTAAACAATCGGGGGAGCCCCTCCACGCCGCGCCACGCCGCGCCACGCCACGCCGCGCCGCGCCGCCAAGGCCCGCCGCACCACAGCGCCGGACAGCAGCCAGCGCTTCGCCACAGGGATGCCTCCTCAGGGGACTCTTCTCTGGCCTTGCACTCCTCGCCGTGCGACATTAAATAATGATGCCAGTTTCAAAGAATTTGAGGAGTGTTTCGTCATGCAGGCTGAGATAGGCGGGGGAAGACTCGGAGGACGGCAGGCCTGTTGTGCTCGCGTGTACGGCGGGTCTGCCTACGGGCAGGCGCCTGGGAGGTAGGCAGACGAGTTGCGCTCGCGTGTAAGGCGGGTCTGCCTACGGGCAGGCGCCCGGGAGGTAGGCAGGCCTGTTGCGCTCGCGTGTAAGGTGGGTCTGCCTACGGGCAAGCGCCCGCGAGGTAGGCAGACGTGTTGCGCTCGCGTGTAAGGCGGGTCTGCCTACGGGCAGGCGCCTGGGAGGTTGGCAGGCCTGTTGCGCTCGCGTGGAAGGCGGGTCTGCCTACGGGCAGGCGCCTGGGAGGTAGGCAGGCCTGTTGCGCTCGCGTGTACGGCGGGGCTGCACGCATGCAGGCGGTAAGTTAGTTCGACGACCGGTTGTTCGGTTTCTCTCTTCCGCCGGGGAATAGCAAGTAGGCCGGCTATGAGACGATCGGCAGGAGAACTTTAAGTCGTTGGGAGAAAGGAAAGAGTGTCTTCCTGGCGAGGTAACGTCCTATGCGTGACCGAGCGGCAAGTGACCTTTCCATGTTCAAATACGAGACGGGCCCATCCCAGTACAAGTGACACGCGGAACACACGCGGGGCGGGGCGGGGCGCGCCACTGAGCCGCATACAATATGTCACGGCTGATTTGCAGACATTAACTGACGACAAAAAGGTCTTGATGCGGCAGGGGTGGGGGGCCGCTCCAATGATAATGCGATCACACGAGGCAATTGACACGGCCCGTGATGTGTATTATGCCAATCGATTTGCTTCACAGACATTCCTACGCGTTCATGGACGCCGCGAGAAACAAAAGCGAACAAGCCCAAGCCATATTAAGCCACAATATTTCAAACTCACAAATGAAACAAAGGCAGCGACATGGAGTCCCAGACAAATTATCGAGAAGAAAATGTCCACCTCAGCAAAAAGGCATGTGCGTCATGTTATGATATTTATTGCACTAACTTTGAGAAAGTCAGTTCGTGCACATGCTGCATTGCGAGAGGAGGCCGGGGCCATGCACAGCCCTGGCCCGGCCCAGCCCGGCCCGGCCCCGAGCCGGCTTGCACCAGGTGTCGGACCAGGAAGCGACCGAGCCGGGCCGGGCCGGGCCGGGTCGGGAGCTGCTCCGGTATGGATGCAGCGCCGAGGATGCACCGCGCATACAGGCATAGCAGGTCATGGTCCACGGCTCCGGGGCCGGGCCGGGCCGGGCCGGGCCGCGGACACTCTCCAGCGGCAGTCTGCATCGCACTGCACCGCTCTGCACCGCCTGCACCACCCCGCCCCGCCCCGCCCCACTGGGCACACGCCGCGAGGCCGCAGCACACAGGTCCATCACCATTCACTCGGCACCAGGCGCGGGCGGCCCGGCTGGGCCCGGCCGGCAGCTTTAGGCAGCCCGCTCCCCTCCCCTATCAACACACAGGCCGGCCGCCCTGGCAGGCGCAGAGCGCATCAAAGCGGCCGCCCGCCCCGCCCCGCCCCGCCCCGGAGTGAGGAGAGCGGAGCGGGTCGAGCAGCAGGTGGTGCAAGTGCGTGAGCGTCTAGCGCGACATGCAGGCAGATGCAGCCCCGCGCGCAGCCCCGCGCACTGCATGCGCCCGCCCTGATTACCCGGCCGCTGACCCGGTCATGTGCTCGGGGGTGTCCCGGGGGGGTGCTGGGCGGCACGTACTGCAAACCACCAGCGCGTGCCCCTACCGTGACATGCAGGGGGAGGGGGGGGCGCACGGGGGGCACTGCAGAGGGGCGCGACGCGCCTGAAAAGGACAAGGTTTCCTGCGCAGCAGAGGCGAGAGCGGGCCGGGCGCAGCGCAGGCAGACGAAAGCGAAGACACAGACGCAGACTCAAAGGTCCCTGGATGCTCAATGCTATTATGGGCCGTTCTCCGGGAAAAAAAAGGCAACGGAAAATTCGAGTTCCTGCAATTTTTCTAAGGAAAACCCCGGGCGCGAGAGGGTCGTCGCGAGGCTAGGCTAGGCGTTGGTCATTTCATTTCGTGTGGCACGGGAGGGTGCCAGGGTGCCGCGAGACTAGGCAGCTCAAGCTCTGGTTTTTGAGAACGGCTCTTATGCATGGCGCATCTCGTCTGGTCTCCGGCCGGGCCGGGCCGGACTGGACCAGCCCACGTCTCCCGTGAAATTCCCCTCAGAAGCGCGGGCCGGGCCGGGCAGCAGCGCGAGTCCACGGCACTGTCCCGCTCAGGACGAGCAGCAGACAGCTCAGCTCAGCTCAGCCCGTCTGATCTGCAGTCCAGTCCACACGGCCACCTGCATCTGCCTCCCAAAGGGCACCACCATGTCCGGGGCGGAGGGGGAAGGGGGGGGGCGGTGGTTTTAAATTTCCGACGCGGGCGGGGCCGGGGGCCGGGCTATGGTTCCCACCCGCACACCCAGTCACATCCACACATCCACGGGAGAGCACACTCTGTCCGGGCAGGGCGGGGCGTGACGCGACGCGGCCGGGGCTGACAGCCCGGCAGGCCGGCCGGGCGGCACCGTTATGCCCAAACCGGGCCGCGGACCACACGGGGTGATGACACGGGTGTTCGTTCCCCAGGCCCAGAGGAAGGACCACGCAGATACGGCACGAAAGAGAAAAAAAGCACACGAAGAGAAACAGGAAAATTTTTGAGAAGTACATATCAGAAGTACACAAGGCCTCGGTGAATCATGTGATGGTTTACACGGGAGGATCGCGCCCCCGTTCGAGCCCCGTGTCAACAGCCCAAAGCCCCAGCGCCGTCCCATATCCTCATCCTGTGGCCGGAGGCTTACCGCCCCCCCCCCCCCCCCTCCGACAGGCAGGTTGCGCAAGCGACACCTCCCCACAGTGTAGTATAAAATGATGCGACATCGGCAACTGAAATCCGACGCGCCTCTGCACCTCGTACCCGACGCGACGGCATGGCAGGGCCTTTACTTGTGTCGCCGCCCCGCCCCGCCCCGCCCCGCCCCGCCCCGCCCCGCCCCGCCCCGCCCCGCCGGCCCACGCAGAGAGACACTAGCGGCCCAGGAGCGCAGCCCGCTGCGGCCCGCGGCGTCGTGTTCGCGCCACAATAGGCGCCATCAGCGAGATGGAATCATCGGCCGCCTCGCCACCTGCCGGGCCGAGCCCCCTCCTCTCTCTCTCTCTCTCTCTCTCTCTCTCTCTCTCTCTCTCTCTCTCTCTCTCTCTCTCTCTCTCTCTCTCACACACACATAAACACATACACACACACCGCCAATACCGCGCGATAAGTAATGCCCGCCCATCAAATATTCCATAAAAGTTCCAACGAGCGGCGCTAACTTTATCGGTCTTGGCTATATGGCACACGACGCCGCGCGTTCCAGTAGCAGGGCCCCGCAGGAGAGAGAACAAAACGGCAAAAAAGAAGTCATTGTCTTTGGCGACGAATTGATGGAAAATGTTTTCTACTTTGTAGAGTGGAACATTTGAATGGGATCCGGTGAGACCTCCTGACCTGACCTAGTCAAGGTCCGGTGTCACGCAGGCGGCCGGGCCAGCGGACCGGAGTGCTACCGGCGCGGCGGCGAGGCGAGGCGAGGCGAGGTCGCATCACGCCTCGGTCTGTCTGTCATCCCGCAAAGCAAATCACGGACGTGCCGCACAACGATAACGAGTTTATTATCTGAGCCAGCGGCCAAGGGCGAGGCCCCCGCCCGGCCCGGCGTCTAATCAGGAAGGGCTGCACGGCACGGCACGGCACGGCACGGCACGGCACGGCACGGCACGGCACGGCACGGCACGGCACGGCACGGCACGGCACGGCAGGGGAAGTGCGCAATCAGATGAGCAGAGCAGCTTCCTAATCACGATACACCTACACCTGGATACACAGCTCCGGGCTCCTTTACCTTCGCCGCCTTCTATATTTGACATAAAAAAAATTTTCATGCATGTGCATAAATGGGCTTCCCCGTTGTCTGTACACTAAACATTCAAAAAGTGTGCAAAATATCGCACACTTGTAGGTGTGTGCGTTTTCAGTCGCACACTGGCCCTTCCAAAGTGTGTGACATTCCTCGGGAAATTCACACCATTTCTAGGTTCAAGTGTTACGGCGAATGGAAATTCACACACCTGCCTTCCAGCAAATGTGCGACATCCACACAGTTCAGCTTGCAGTGTAGGGCTGTGCATTGCCCCCGCAAGTAAAAGATCGAGCGACGTCACCCACGCGCGGCGCGGGGGAGGCAGGCCCATTGACTGCTCATGCGCTGGGGGTGGCAGGCAGTGGGCGGGCGGGGCGGGGCGGGGCGGGGCGGGGCGGGGCGGGGCGGGGCGGGGCGGGGCGGGGCAGCGCCCGCCGGCGTTCGGACTGAAGGAAATCATTAGGAGCAGCTAACTGGGTTTGGCGACGGCTGAAGCGCTCTGGCGAGCGACGCGAGCGGGACGAGACGTCGAGTCGAGACGCAGAGGCTCCTCGCCCCGCCCCGCCCCACCCCCCCCCCCCCCCCCCCCCCCCCACCCCGCCCCGCCCCGCCCCGCCCCGCCCCGCCCCGCGCGCGCTCGCGCACAGACGGCGCAATTTCACTCCAGGAAGGAAGTGGACGTCAAAATATACGTTCCTCCTGGTTTTAATCAACTTTGAACAGCGTCTGATACTTCTGTACCGCCTCGGCGAGGAGGCACGGGGCAGCGCAGTCAGGCCAGAGAGGAGGCTCGGTAATGCACGGCGTAACGAGCGGCACTCACTCGCGCAATTAGTCGGGAGGGAGTAATGAATATGTTGATTATTATATTGCACATTTACGGCGCCTCCCCCGCGCTCCCCCGCCTTATTTACTGCAGATTGACGGCATGACAGGGCTGTGAGTCAGCGCAGTGGCGGTAGTCACTACACGGGGCGGGGCGGGGCGGGCGGGGCGGGGCGGGGCGGGGCGGGGCGGGGCGGGGCGGGGCGGGGCGGGCGAGCTCTCCATGCCTCCTCTCCTCAGGTGACAAGTTGCGTCGCCACTCGCGGCCGGCAGGTGTACGAACCTCCCCGGGACGACACCGACACGCCACGCACGAAAAACAAAAGATCAGCTAAAATAGCTAATGCAATAGCTGGTATGGCCTTAGCTAATAATATTAGCTGCCTTAGCTACCCTCACAGCTCATGCGTTTTTTCTTAGGCAGTTGTGATAGCTAATACATATCAGCTGTTACTGCGGATGCTGATAATTAACTATATAGCAGCTAATATTATTAGCAAAGGCCATACAGGCTAATTCATAGCTATTTTGGCTAATCCTTTTTTTTCGTGCGGCCTGCAGGAGCTGCACTTTAACGCCGCGTCGCGAGGCGGGTGTTACACGCGGGAGGAAAACACCCGTCTGTCCCTTGTCCGCTTGTGCTGTGCTGACTGACTGGCGCGAAACACGAGCCGATCCGACCAAACCGGACCAGGGGCGGCAGCGTGCATATAGGCAGTCTGCTGGTCACAGCGACCAGAGAATAAGATGGAGGGGAGCTGACGACTGTCAATTATTGTACCGCGACTGATGGCGCATGAATAAACAGCGGCACATCACATCCTCGTTGTAGGCGGGGAGGAGGGGATGCTACCGGCTGGCCGCGCTGGCCGCTCTATTCTAGCCGATGCAGAGAGGGGCAGGGCAGGGGCGGCGCGGCGGCGCGCTCCTGAAAGGCTCTGCATGGCGGTCCCGCGGGGCCAGTTAAAGCCCCATGCTGCAGCGCGGCGCGGCGCCAAGGACGAGGAGGCCAGGCAGGCCAGGGGTCCGCATGGAGATGAGCCCAGCCCAGCCCAGCCCGCTCCTCAACACCTCTGCCTATCGCCTATCGCCGGCTAGGCGCCTTGTTGGGACTTGGGACGGCCTACCGCCAGCGCGCCAGCGCTCGCCTGCCTCGCGGCGTGCAGCGCGTGCACCGGGGGGAGGAAGACACAAATCATCCAGGGCTGCATTGTGGATCGGCACTTTACTCGCCACAAGGGAATCACGACAGTCGCCTCTGGCGACAAATACGGCGGGTAAGCAAGGAGGACGGCAGGACTGCTGTTCTGAACTTACCGAACCTGCTAACCAGCCTGGAGGGAGAGGGCGAAACGGAGCCGCACCCACCGCACCGCGACATCAGCAGGTGAAACTGAAACAACAAAAAAAAGTTATGTGTAGTCGAGTGGATGATAGGCAGGCGTTTCAAGCCAAGGTCTGATACAGTTATATTGATCGAAGCAAAGAGTTACTTTACGACGATGAGCAAAAGGCGACAAGTTTTAGTCAAAGAGGTATTTCGGATATACACAAAGAAGTTCTTTCTATTCGAGTTAATACGGTAAAACACTCGTGTCGACAACCAAAAGCAACGCAATGTTGTTAGTTGTAAAACAAAGTGGCAAAGACGCGCTACCGATCGCTTTGTGCGTAAGCCCGAGCTGCAGGGGGCGGGGCGGGGCGGGCGGGGCGGGCGGGGCGGGGCGGCGCGTGTCCAGTGTCCCACGCCATGAGGCTCATCCCGTCCGCGCCGATAAAGACACTGATTGCGGCCGGCCGGGAGGGAGAACAAACAGCGGGGCCGCGGGGGCGATCAATTCTTTCCCGTGCCTGGCCTGGCGTCCCCCAAGGTCCTCTTTCTTCTCCCCCCCTCGCCTCCCCCCCCCCCCCTCAACGCCGCTCCGGTACGGAGGGGCGGGCAGGGCGGCGAAGAGCTCCCGCGGGTGGGCAAGGATTAAAACAGACATCCAAGTGATCGAACTGCATACGTGCGGTACTCGGTCCCGGTACGCAATACGTTCTTATTTTTTTTGAGCGCACTGCAGATGCGAACACATTATTGGTATATTTTTTATGCAACAAAGTACAGTACATTGTTCAGATTAATACTTTTGTGGCAGAAAAAGTTACATATTACAAAAACGAAATATCGTAAAACGACCATTTGTTTAAGCTAGTCGTGAAGCCTATTCTGAACACGTGCTTGAAAGGGCGGCCTAGGTTGTTTTTTTTATTCCTAGCCCGTTTTTTGTCGTTTCTACAATGCCTTGGATATTCTTCCCCGTTTTTTCTCTTCATCCCCTGTGCCCTACCCGCCCTCCTCTCCCGCCTCTCTCCATCAAGCTGAGCCGCTTCATAAACGCCCCATTAAACCCAAAGAATGGCCCGCTGAAGGGTCAACAGTCGGCGGACCCAGCTTACTTAAGAGTCGAAAAAGATGACGAACGACGGGGTGGTCTCTGCAAAGATATTCTTCCGTCGGACGCGAGGCGTTTCATTTTATTTTTGTGCGCATCGCTCAACGTCCAAAGGGAGCGAAGGAGGAAATTAAGTCCCACCCCTCCACAGCCCCCTCCCCTCACACCCTCACCGTCCACAGGTGGAGACGTCTAGGATGTCTGCTTGTGAGCGGGCTGAGCAGAGCACGCCAGGGGAACCTGTTCCGCGGTCTGTCTGCCCGGCCGTCTGATCCTTCCATCCTCAAAGGGCCCGCATCCCGGTGCCCCGCGCCGCCCCGCGCCGCCCCGCGCCGCCCCGCCCCAGCGGATGGAGCTTAGCGCCGCGCTGGGTGCGGGCCCGGCCGGGGCAGGGCGGGGCGGGGCGGGGACTGTGTCGGGTTGGGTCGGGCCGGGCAGTGCGCGCAGCGGCAGGTACATTCCATTAACGGCCCCGATATTGATACAAAAGCAATATCCAAGCAGGAAACGAAATGAAATCCGCTGTCCACGTGTTTTGGGAAATGCGGCGGAGATTAGTTGGGAAAACGAACCCCGCCCCGCCAGTGGTATGCAAATGTAAGGCGGTGCGAAAAGGGCTGCGGAGCGAAGGGAGTGGGTGGTCTACGAGCGAGTGGGCGAGGCGCAACCCTCCCCACCCCGCCCCGCCCCACACCACCCCACTCAACCCCGCCCCGCCCCGCCCCGCCCCGGCCTCGTACTCCTCCTCGGCCTCTCGCCGCCCTGCCCCGCCTCGGCCCGAGCTGTCTTCGAAAACAAATGAAACTTACTCTCCAGGAAACACGAAATTTTCGCGCAGGACAGCCAGACGACGAAGGCGAAGGCTGCGCACGGCCTTGGCAGCGGGACAGCTCGAGCCCCCCGGGGGAGGGGAGGGGAGGGGAGGGGGAAGCAATCCCAAGGAAGCAGTAAGGGCGGGCGGGGCATGGCAAGGGCTGGGCTGGGCAGGGCGCGGCGGGGGGCAGGGGCGGGCGGGCCGGGCCCGGGACCAGAGAAGCTGCTCTCTGTAGTGTCTGAATAGAAAAATAAGATAAGCGATGGTAGTGAGGGATGTACCCCGTATTTCAGGCGCGCCTGCCGATACTCGGCGCCCCCTAGGCCACGTGGACCAGGGCACGTGTACTACTTACTCCGGAGCATGGGGCGGGGCGGGGCGGGGCGGGGCGGGGCGGGGCGGGGCGGGGCGGGGCGCTGTAGCGCCCACTGTCCCCGACAGAAAGCTAGGGTCTCCAGTGAATACCACGTTGTTTCCTAAACCATCCACACGACCCCTGTACCCCATGGCTGTATGCGCGTCCTCGACCTCGGCCCGCTAGCCTTGCCAAGACGTCGCAGACGGCCCGCCCCGGCCCGCCCCGGCCCGGCCCGCCCCGCCCCGCCCGCATTGTGATTGGCGCTATGAGCCCTGGCCGCCCGGTCCCGGCGGCGTACCGCATCGCGGCCCGGCCCGGCCCGGCCCGGCCCGCCGCGCCCATCAATAACAAAACTTCCTTTTTTCATCCCCGCGCCGTCACCTTTTCAATTCGGGACGGAACAGACGACAGGACGGGACAGGCGCGGGTCCCTCGGGCACCGGC
The DNA here is from genome assembly GCA_033675135.1 of Frankliniella intonsa. Classification (NCBI taxonomy): domain Eukaryota; kingdom Metazoa; phylum Arthropoda; class Insecta; order Thysanoptera; family Thripidae; genus Frankliniella; species Frankliniella intonsa. Next base: position 13,611,137 of record CM066253.1, read on the forward strand.
CGGGCCACGCCACGTCCAGAATGACGCAACCGCGAACACCCTGGGGCGTGGCGGGGCGCGGCGGGGCGCGGCGGCGTCAGCCTTCCCAGCTTCTACCACTTCAGAACATAACATCTGAAAACTTATTACAAAGAGTCTCCCTAAGCGATGGCCGGCGATAAAGAAGTGAGGAAAAATTAGGAGTCGTGCGTTTAAGCAGTTAACACAATGAAGGTGCCTTGGCCGGGGGGAGCTCCCATATATTTGGCCCTTCTGATCGCTTTACGGCCATATCTGGTACGCGCCGCGCCACGGCCGGAGCTCATGGGACTTGGTTCAGAGTCGCTGTTAGTGTCCTAACTCAGTGGCCGCCCCGCCCTCACACAGTGGGCGCCATGCGTGTGCCTGTCCCGGGCCTCCGCGCCCTGAGCCCGCCCCGCGGCCCACCTGGCCTGGCCCGCTCCGCTCGTACATCGTCATCAGCGGCCCGCCCCGCCCCGCCCCGCCCGGGCGACTTCCAGAATGATTCACGCGACGATTGCAACAGGCCGGCAGAGTCGCAGGGCCAGGGGGCACAATGACCCGGAGAGCGACAAGCGGCGCGGGGCGCGGCGGGGCGCGGCGGGGCGGACAGAGCGGACGGGACTGGTTCCTCCTAGCTCCTCCGCGGAGGGCGAGGAGGGCCGCAATGGCAAATGAATGATGGATGAATGAGTGAGTGACGGTTAGATACGTGTCATAACATTACCCGGGGGAGGGGGTGGGGGAGAGGGGGGGGGTGACGGCTGGCCTGGTCACACGCAGATCGCATCCGTGGCCGCGCGAGGCGAGCACAGCAGTGGCCGGCCGGTGCTAGGGCCTAGAGCGCCCGGGGCGCCCGGGGAGGGACCGATAGCCATACGACAGGTCGCTCTGATGCGATCTGCTGCGCCCAATGATGGGGGGCCAAACTTGCTGCATCTTTTTCATGACCAGCTGGGCGGACGGGCCAAAGAAACTAGCATTATTGGGGGAAGGGGGGGGGGGAATAACCGACTCTATTTAAAGATCACCAGCAGAACGTACAACGTACGTAAGGTACCTAGTTCGCTTTCCGGCAACAGATAGCATCTAATGCGCGGGCGAAATCTGAACCGGATAGGAAAAGCTTTGTTTTATCAAAGCTCTTCATCCAAAGATCACGTCCACCAACCATTCACAAAAAAAGAATGAGCACGGCAACCATTACCACTGTTCGCTTGTCCAACGTGGATTTAATGCGAACTATTTTTTTTTATTCAAACACCATACTATCTCCTGGCTGTCGAAAGTCTACAAGCGATTTCTCTCGGTCCGGCTTGCTGTCCGTTCGGAAAGTTTTAGCTGTCTTTAGAACCCCAGCGACCCGTGAAATAAATTTCCTGTGTGGGAAGGTCCCGCTGCACTGTGTCGGCGCGTCGACGCGCAGCGCGGCGTGGCGTGGCAGGCTCCGATACGCTGCCCCCGATAGACCGTCCTTCGAGACGAGTCTCCACCGCCCCACCCCGCCCCGCCCCGCCCCGCCCCGCCCCGCCCCGCCCCGTGGCGCCGAGCCCTTCTCACACAGAGCAGGACAGGGCGGCTTGATAAATTAATCAGCCAGAGACGCGGCGGGACGAGACAGGCGGCGTTCGACGGGATGTTCTGTTTTCCTCGGCCTCGGGGCCCGGCGGCCCCGCCCCGCCTCGCCCCGCCCCGCCCTGCCCTGGACTCCACTCTCAGTCACTTGGAACAATGAGAGCCGAGAGCCGCACCGCGCCGCGTTAGCGTTAGCGCACGACAGAAACAAAATCCGCCTGCTCTCGGCGGTTCTGCGCGGCTCGGCGCGGCGCGGGGTCCAGGGCCGGCCCCCGGGCCCTTCCTCTGCTCGCGTCGCTGGCGTCCTCTTTGCCACCCCTAGAGAGGCCTACCGCCCCGCCCCGCCCCGTCCAGCCCGGCCTACGCCCTTTCCTTAAGCGTCCTCAAAGGAAAGAGGAGCCCTCCGGGAGATGGGCAAGGTCAGTACAGGGCAGCAAGGCCAGCGCCAGCGCAGCGGCGGCATGGGCCGGGCCGCAGGGGTGCAGTTTCGGCCCGGTGACGCAACTGATAAGTACACAGGCTGGCGGGAGAAACTCTGCTACTGGTGCGCTCCGTGTCGGGGTAAGGCGGGGCCGGGGCGGGGCGGGGCGGGGCGGGGCGAGGCGGGGCGGGGCGGAAGACTTGTCGTGTGTCTGCTGCATCGGGCAGCGCTGCTGTTGGGGAAGTGTCGAGTTGCAGATGGAGATGCGCCGCCCCGCCGAGCGGAAGGAACAATGCTTCACAGCGCGGCAGGCGAGGGCGGAGGCTGGGGCGGGGGCGGCGCGGGGGCGGCGCGGGGGCGGCGCGGGGGCGGCGCGGGGGCGAGGGCCGGGCTGGCGGGGAGGTCAGACTCCCAGGGCCCACGCGCCGGAGGGCACACTATTGTCCTGCCCGGCCCGGCCCGGCCATCACCGACACCCGATAGCAGTCCATCTAGTTGACTCACTCCGCCCCGCCGCGCCGCCCCCGCCGGCCCCGCCGCCGCCCGCCCCGCCGCCCCGCCGGAGCGGAGGTTCCGCTCTCTTCAACCCCCACAGAACCTTTTCCGACGCGGGATACACTGCCCTGTCCCTCCAGGAGACGACCCCGCGCGTTTCGATGGCATCTGGACTGGACCGATCCCTCCACTACAGCGTCAGTTCCCTACCGCACAGTAGAGGAGAGGAGTTTGGCGTGGAGGTAAATTGCAATCCACCAAGTGTGGAGGACATTTTAGAAACCGAGTTTTTCCCCTCTATTTATGTTATGAGTTTTCTCTGGGGGGGATCTGCATCCGCCCATGGCCTCGCTGTACACTGCTTGCTGGGCGTCGCTCAGGGCAGGGCACCGCCTGGAAGTAAGTGAACGCGCCTCAAGGTTGCGCCTGCCTAATTGCCGGGCCATGCGGCCCCTTACGGACTAATCGAGTAGGCAACACGCAACACAGCAGGGCGGGTCACAGCCTACAGTGTGCACGGCGCACGGCAGGAGGCGGGGCGGGGCGGGGGCGGGGCGGGGCGAGGCAGGGCGAGGCAGGGCGAGGCGGGGACGGGGCGGGGCGGGGCGGCAAGAAGCGTCGCGGCGCGACGGGAAGCGCCGCGACGGCCGCGGGGAAATGACATGGAGATGGCGCGGCGGTCGGGTCGCTGCGTTTTGAGCGGGGCGGGGTAGGGCGAGGCGGGGCGGGGCGGGGCGGGGTGGGGCGGGGCGGGGCGGGGCGGGGCGCGTACTGGACTGCGGTTCTGCCAAAGGGCGTTATGAAGACCGGGCGGCAAAAACGGGGACGGGTGGTGGAGGCCGGAGGGGCGACGCGACGCGGCGCGACACGCGGGCAAGAAGCCGCCAGCCCGGCCCGGCCCGGCCCGGCACCGCCACTGCCCACTTCCGCGGAGCTCGGTACATCCGGCAGAAGCAGGGGAAAACAATTAAGTTAATCGTCTTTTTCGGGTGGCAAGAAGCGCGGCGCGGCAGTGAGACTACCGGGATCGGCCAGCGCAGCGGCCGCGCAGCAGAGGGTCGTTCTTCGTGCAACGACGTCAGCTGCGAAATTTTTTTTCGCCTCGAGGCCGAATCAGGCGAGTGCGGGAGATGGGACGTGAGGAAGCCAACGCAACGCTCCGGGCCGGGCCGGGCCGGGGACACAACTTTTCTCCATCAGTTTTGCTTTGATGGTGGTTTTTCTTGTGATGGTTGGGGTCGGGACGCCGCCCACCAGCCCCCTCTAGGAAGTACGTGATTCGGCTTGGCATCTCAGTTGTCATCTCCTGTAGGGGACGACACGATGACTATCTCTGGGGCTGGCGCGGCGCGGCGGCACGGCCGTCAACGCAAATTAGAGCCAGACCAACTATCACCCGCGAACTATTTTCATCAAAATTTGTGACAGGGAAATAATTAATGTGTGACTGGGGCTGGGTCGGAGCCTTGCGAACCAGGCGGGGCGGGTCACTTACCCTGGCGGGGCCGGGCGGGGCCGGGCGGGGCCGGGCGGGGGATGGAAGTTGATTCAGTGCCCTGGCCTGGCCTGCCGGCCTCCCCTGGCCGCACAGCCCCGCTCGGGGCAGCGCGGGGCTGAGGCCGGCTGGCTGAGCTGAGCGAGACGAGACTGAGGTCGCGGGTTTGATACCGCTACCGTATCCATCCATTAGGCAGCCGCCACCAAACAAAAGATTAAGATTTCCAATGCGATCCGTTCAGAGGAGGGGAGCAGTATAAAAAGCAAAATGGGCGCGAGAAGGGCGACAGTCCAGAAGCAGCCACCGCCATGGAGAAACACGCAATCGCGGCAAACAGAGTGGTAAGATATTAGTCTCTCCGCAGCAGCAGCTACAACAAGTAGTATAGCTTTTCTGACGGGCGGGGCGGGCCGAGTGACGTGCGACAGTTTTAGCGCACCTAATAGCGAGCTGGTCTTTAATATAAAGAGAAGGTAACTGCCGCAGCGCCGCTCGGCGACCCCGGCCCGGCCCGGCCCGGGGCGCGGGGTTAAAACGACCCTAATCTGATGTCGGAGCTGGGGCCGGGCCGCTGTAGCTCTGCGGCCCCGGCTCGCCCCGCCCCGCCCCGCCCCGCCCGGCTGTGTGGCCCGGGGGGCGGCATTATTCCACCCCCATCGAGAGGGTTCCAGATGCCGCGCAGAGATAACACGCCAATAACGAGCGGACTGTTGGACACGTCGCTACCAGAGGCACAGGGTGGGGCGGGGTGGGGCGACAGCAGAATGGCAGCTGCGCGGCTGGTCCGTGCCGGCCCGGCGGCGCTGCGCTGTGCTGCGCGGTACGCCCCGCCAGGCCCGCCCCGCGCGCTAAGCTCCAACTGTGCTCTTCAGGCCCTGCTGGCCGTTCTGGTGGCCGCCGCCTCCGCCGCCTCCGCCGCCCCCCAGCGGCAGGGACGTGCCGGACCCGTCGCCGCCGCCCCTGTCGCCGCCGCCTACCCGGCGCCCATCCCCGTGCTGCGGCGCTCCGAGGTGCACGACCAGGCGGGCCAGTTCGAGCTCGCGTTCGAGACGGGAAATGGCATCACCGTGGAGGAGCAGGGCGCGCTCAAGAAGAACGCGGACGGCGAGTTCAAGGGCGACGTGGTGCTGGTGAAGCGGGGCTCGTACTCCTACCCCGGCGCCGACGGCCGCCTCTACCGCGTCACGTACATCGCAGACGAGACGGGCTTCCACGCGAGCGGCGACCACCTGCCCGTCGCCCCGCAACCCCCCGGCCCCAGCAGCGGCACCGGCACCGTACGCGTCTTCAAGCGAGAGGTCCGCCCGCCGCCCCCCACGCCCCCCCATTCCTCCAAGAAGAGGCGCGATTAAGAAAGGGGGCGTTCAGCCCCTTGGAGGCAATCTGGATCGCCCCCCTTTGAGCTACAAAACACCACTGTATTTAGGCAACCCACGGTTACCGCCCCTCCTTTCGATAGGTCCTTAATACGCACCTGTCTGTGATACGCCTTAGCTAGAGTAATCAATAAAGCACGCGACAAAGCGGACCTTAAACACATCTGTATCCTATTCCATCTGCAAACCATCCGGTGCAGCTAGATTGTCCGACCTGGCGATTTCCCCGAAATCCAAAAAAGCACTGCCCGACCTGGATTTTGTCCCAGCTAGGATTATGTGAGAGCCGCAATAATTGCCTAGGATGAATAACATTGAACAAGACCGTCGAGGTAAAACACTTACCAGCAGAGTCCCCCGGAGACGTTTATCCGGTCAACGTTCCACAAAATGGCAGCTGACTTTGCATATATGCTACAAGTTTTGTTCAAACCGCGAAAACAACTAAAAACTCCGTACCGAACGAGATGAGGCGACACTGAGCGGTGTTCATTTCAGACTGTCCCCGTGCAACCGTAACTACAGGGCTGCCAACTTCAATCCAACCTAACCACACTCGTTACTGATGCATTAAAAATTTCGGATTTGAGCGGATGTGCTTCCTGCCATTTGGGCAATGAAAGCAACTAACGTGATGGAAAAGATACTTTTTCGTGAAAAATTATTGCATAATTTTTGACGAATTTTGCAGATCTGAAAGCTGTTTTAGCCTGGTCGGGTCGGGACGGGGGGCGGGGGCGGGGGGCTCTCGATTCATCACAAGAATCAAGAGGATCGTCTGCTGAGACGTACAATTTTTTCGGGGCATGTTACGGCCTGAATCCTCTATGATACATATTCCTTCTCCAATTTAACCGCGTAAACAAGGTCGGACAGAACTTTTTTGGATTTCGGGGAAATCGCCAGGTCGGACAATTTACATACACCCAATCCATGCTCCCGTACCACTCCCGAACCCTCTTCATAAAACCCTCACCTCAAAGACTCAGGACCTGACAATGATATGGTAAATCCATATTGAAATAAATGTTACTTGTTTCAGAAAGAATTGAGATACTTCCAAAATGCAGTAGGATTTTGATAATTAAATGTCTCTGTTTTAATAATATTTAACTGTAGTATGCAGACTGATTTAGTGGAAACACTTTCCACATAACTCTTATAATTTTAAGTAACATTTCTCACCGAAATTACATCATTTCCCCTAATAAGTGTAGGTGTCAAATCTCTTTAAATTAACTTTTAAAAAAAAGATATTTTCTTTCTTTTAATATTTTTGTCGCCCACCCTTTTTCTCATTCAAAATTGAAGCGAAATCAGATCAAGGTGTATGTTTGGATTAGCGCAGATGACAGCTCAACAAGACATCGCATCACTTAGAAGCACAGCAAAGGTACGATACAAAATGATACCAGATTTACCTGAATAATATCACAACTGCTTTCTTTTTCTTATTAGGTCCAAGGGTTATAATATTTTAATACTTAAACCACACTTTGATATAACATCTTTAGTAGAAAGTGACTCCTAATGTTAGTTTGTATTGGATATTTATACAAACATAAAGAACTATCTACAAACAAATGTCTATCGTCCCATGGCACTAAGGAGCCCACTTCCACTAGTATCATATAGCATCAATACCGGGTAAATGAATGTGTTTACCTGGTAGCTTGGGTCAGCTCAATGAGAAATCACAACATTGTGGAACCAAGCAAAGGTTCAAAACAAAATTCAACCTCACAGAAATAAATCATTTCACAGATAGTACCTCTCACTTTTTAGGTTAATGGGTAATGTGATTATAATATACTCCTAATAATAATACTCCTAATAAAAAAACATTTTTTGAGTTGTGTTATTAGGTTATGTCACTCACCTCAAAAAAAATGAACCCAGAGACGTAGAATCAACACTGGTTTTCATTTCAGTAATCCATGACGTTCATTTCACAAACCCAACACAATCAAAGGTATTTAGAGAAGAACTTGAGGAGGCACTTATGGTCGATCTTGCAAACAGCAGCCGAGGTGGACGCCGGGCTCGGCTGGCTCGGCGACTGCGGCCTGGAGTACCTGACGTGACGTATGAGGTAGTTCGCGCGCTGACGCTCAAATAGCCCAGTAAAAATTGTAAAAAATACTAGACAATAATGGATGGAGAGATTTATTGTTTTTACATAGTCATGACATCACAGAGCTGTTTCCGGCGGGTTGGGCGACGTGGGCGACTTAGCTGAGGATGGGCTGGTATCCGTTCTCGTCGGCGGTGAACCTGAGGGTGTGGGTGTTGCCGTCGGGGTCGACGTAGCTGGACTCGCCCTGCCTGACGAGCACCAGGCCCTCTGGAGAGGGCTTGAGGGTGCCCTGGTCGTTGTGGGAGATGCGGTTCTCGGTGAGGAAGCGCAGCTGGAAGGCTTGGCCGTTGGCGTCTCGCGTCAGGCTGTGCTGCAGGATGCGGGGGTAGGGCTGCCTGAACGCCTGCTGCTGCGCGGCGGCCGCGGCCACCAGGAGGGCAAGGACGATCACCTGCAAGGTGATCATTCGCACGTCAGTTGCTGACCGAAAAATAGGCGAATCTAGTATTCCATCGCAACGGAATGCAGCCCATGTAGGACAACCGTTTTGAAAAATTAAAACAGACGAAACGGATTTTAAAAAATTATATAGAAGGGTAAAAAAATGGCAATTGTCCACCCTAAACAGTGTTTTGAAGTCTGGCGGACACGGCTAGGACAAAGTACTTACGGAGGTGCGCATGTTGGCGATGTGGACAGAGCAGCTGGCTGAACTGATGTCGAGGGGTGCGAACCCCTCTGCTTATATAGTCAGCGCGGTGCGGTTCTGATCCGAGTGATAGCGGCGTGATGCGATCCATCCGCCCCTGGCCACTGGCCGCCCTGGCCGCGACCGCAGCCCAGGCAGGTTCCCGTCGGCCCACCCCGCCCCGCCCCCCAGCGGCGCGATACAATGTACGCAGCTGGGAGATTGTCGCTCGATTAAGGGAGTGGGGAAGAAATCTGCAGGAGAACTGTAAGAATATGTGTACAAGGAAAAGTTTTCGCGAGAACCTTGACTTCTTTTCCCTGCCACTTAAAAAAAAAATCTGGCTTATATTTTTTTTCAGAAAGTTTTAGATGGCAGCGATAGAGATTTCACTTTCTCCGAAAGTCATTAGCCACCAGTGGAGACCACGCTTGACGCCCCCTTGGGCGCTCTTATCTCATACTGAGCAGTCACCGTGTGTAGCGTTGTACGCCTAGATGGTAGGCAGCCCAACTGCCGCTGCGGTGTGTTGGGTCACGGGGCCATAGGCCATAGACCGCTGGCTGGAGCTTCGCAGCCCCACTTGCGGCTCCTCCAGCCTCTTTTTTCACAGTACTAAAAGTTTTAGAACAAATTGTTATGAAAAGCCACTACATGTAACATCGATTGTGAATAACAAAGCATACACAGTTTATCAATGCAGGATGAAACAGATGACACAAGTCTAGTCGAAATTATCTCAGCGTTACAGTACATTTCCGGAAATAAATACCAATAACTCCCTTGAACAATACACTGTCCGTTGTATTATCGTGTTCACTCGAGGCATGCATGCTGCACAGTAGTTAACGAAAATGCATCTTCATTACCAAGGCAATATTCAATCAATCTAACATATTAATTAAAGAAACGCTCAATTAGGCGGGTATACATAGCGAGAAAAATAGCGGTGGCTCGTTGATGGTACCACAGCCAACAAGCACGGTTATATCCCGGCATTCCCTCCCTCCCTCGCGCCGGCGCGGCGGAAGACCCTGAGGGCCAAGAGGGCTACTTCTTCTTGCACGCTCCACTATAAAAGCTGGTACACCTGCCACTCAAGTCATTCCACTCTCGCTTCTCCCAGAGCAACCAACCCCAAAGCAAGCAACATGCACGCCACCGTAAGTACAGCGAGCCCCCCCTCCCACCCTCTGCTGCCTAAAGTCGAGTGCCCCACTCACCGCCCCCTCCCCTCCCCTCCCCGTTGCAGGTCGCCGCTCTCTTCGCCCTCGTGGTCGTGGTCGCCGCCCAGCAGCAGCAGCCCGTCCAGATCGCCCGGGACTACGTCCTCAACGCCGACAGCACCGGCCAGCACTCCCTGAGCTACGCCGAGAACGACGCCGCCCGCACCCAGCACCTGGCCCTCAAGCCTGCCCCCGAGGGCTACGTCCCCACCATCCGAGGATCCTACAGCTTCAGGGCCGCCGACACCAACAAGATCTACACCGTGAGGTACATCGCCGACGAGACCGGCTTCCACGCTGAGGGAGACCACCTGCCCGTCGCCCCCGCCATCCCCGACGTGCCCGCCACCTTCTAGGAAGACCAACATCTGTGATGCCAGCGCACTACGCCACGCCACCCCACCCCACCCCATGCCACGCCGCGCCGCGCCGCACCACACAGAGGGCGTCTGCGGAGAGCTAGTCAACTCATGAACCCACTTCGTACCTGTACACACAAAATCTCAATAAAAACTGATTAAAAATATTAAGTGCTGTTTTTGAGCGCACCCTGGTGTCCGGAAAGGAAATGGAAGACATCGGGCGATCACTGGGTAGGGCCGTTCGTGTAAATCGTACCGACCATTCAATGAGGTTGCTGACCATAGCACGAACTTCTAGTAGGAAAGCGGCCTTTCCTAAGAGACCATTAAAAATAAAATAAGAAGTACCCGATGCACGTACATTTTATGTTATTGATTTAGGGATTTACAACATAAAAATATAGTATTTTAGTTGCGATTTAAGGGGGAGAAGGGGGAAGGGGAGCCTCCTGTTTTCCCTACAGACCCTTATCAGCAGGCAACCCACGGCGCATCGCCCCTTCTATCAGCCAGGCCTTAAACCTCTCCTGTTGTATTAGGATGCTCAACAAAGAACAATTGTTTATCGAACACTTTGCAGCTGCAAGACATGACCCCTAACACGGTTGCGGGTAGTGTCAGTATTCAGAATCTGGCTCATGTCGACACTACCCAGATAAAGTACGGGGGATTTTATATTTTTCAAAGGCAGTGGCTGATAGAGGTCTCTGGTAGGTGACTTTCAATATGCATTCTCTTCGATTACTTTAACTAGTGACTCAACATGCACCAAAAACCGCCCCTGGCTTCAACATCAATCTATAGTTGAGCCCAAAAAGCAGTTTAAAAGAGAATTATGCAAAATAAAATGTTACAGGATCCAAACCCTTATTTTTTTTAAAAAAGCAAAAAAACGCCATACAGCGTGAAATGATAAATGCCAGGGCTGCGTATCGCTCATTAGGAGTGAAAACAGAAGGACCGGGCGTTTCGGAGAACACGTTACAGTGTTGCGGGTCTGCCTACCCAAGGGGCCATAGCGCCTTACGGCTGGAGCGGGTAGGCAAAACTGTATACTGTTGCGCGAACTCTGAAACACCCGGTACAGGGAAGGGAGTTTGAAGATGATTGCCTAGTTTCTAATGCGGCAAGACTCATGGAGACTTGCATTCGGGTACTTCGACGTACTAGGTTAATTCCTGCATTTATTTACGGTATGTTTGTAACACATTAGAAAGGGCGTAGAAAAGCGGATATCTAAATTACTTCGCTTGTTCTTTTCCTTCACCTTACGCTCATAATGAACCTCTGCTGACCGTACGAGCAAATTCTTTCGCGCACAAGAGAGAAATACCAATGATGACTCACGTTTGAACTGTGTATACGTGCACGTGCAGCTGCGCCCCATCAGAGTCCGGGGCGGGCCTCGCACCGGACCGGAGCCCTGCTCTGGCCGCGGTAACCCGCCCCGAGCTAGCCGCCCTGTCCCGCCCTGCCCTACCCCGCCCTGCCCTACCCCGCCCTGCCCTACCCCACCCTGCCCCATGGCCCCTTGCGGGGTCGGCCTCGCCGCGCACAGAAGGGTGTGGGTATATAAACAGCGCTGAGTACAGCGGCCGGCACATTCGCTCTACAAGCAGCACCATGAACGCCTCCGTGAGTATCCCAGCCCCAGCACCGCCTATTTGAGACTCCGCGTGCTGGACAAACGCGGACAAGACTTGACGCTGCTCTCTCTGCTCAGGTCGTGCTCGCCCTCCTGGCCCTGGCCGCCCTGGCCGCCGCCCGCCCCCAGCAGTTCCAGCAGCAGCCCCAGCAGTTCCAGCAGCAGCCGCAGCAGTTCCAGCAGGTGGTGACCCCCGTCCCCATCATCAGCCGACAGGAGACCCGTGACGAGCACGGCCAGTACTCCCTGGCCTTCTCCAGCGCCGACGGCATCGTCGCCACCGACTCGGGCGCGCTCAAGGAGATCAAGGAGGGCGAGAACAAGGGCGACTACTTCCTCGCGAGGAAGGGCTCCTACCGATACCTCAGTCCGGAGGGAGAGGTCGTCGAGCTGCACTACATCGCCGACGAGAACGGGTTCCAGGTCGTCAACCAAACTCCCGTCCAGCAATAAGGCCCTCATCAAACTCTAGTAATTTAAAGTTCTTAGTCACAAACCAACACCCCCATTATGTACATAGTAGTCTAAAAATAAATTTTAACTGTACAAATCCAACTGTCTTATTACGCAGTAAGTACCTCGATCGCGGGCCAATTTATGCGAACCGCCAACGACATAAGTACTCGTAGAGAGTGATAACGACGGAAGGTGGCGCTGCGGGACAGAAAAGCGTGTTCGGTACAACTTTCTCTGTTGTTTTTGATGAGTTGACTGCAGTTAATGGAGAACATGCTCTGTGCCTTGCGGCGGGTGGACGGAAGTTGCCGGTGACATCAAAAGAGGAAAAAAACACGAAATCGTGGATTTTGTTTTTTAAATAAAAGGGTGTTCCCGGAATCGGTGGTCGTGTTTTCCCAAACGCTTACTTCTCGAGCGACCTGCCCCCACAAATATGAACACAAACAGATGGCACCAACTTTTAATTGGATTTGGACGAAAGGCAATATGATACAAGCCCTTCAAGTACTCAAGTACTCACTGTGAACGCGTTGCTTCGTGCTAATTGCTCTCAAATGCAAAACCATTTCGAGCGATATCCTACTATGATATAGAAGACATGTTTTTATTTTTTTTATTTTTACACCCGCAAAAAGAGATCAAGAGTTTCAAGGAAGGCGTTTTATTTAATTAACCGGATTGGTGGGATGGCGGCTGGGGCGGGTGACGCTGGGGGCGGGGTCGGGGGCGGGGCGCCGGGCAGGTGGTCCCCGACGGGGTGGTAGCCGGTGTCGTCGGCCGTGTAGCGCAGCTGGATGAGGCGGCCGTCGGGCGCGGTGTACCTGTGCGAGCCGCTGCGGTGCAGCACGGGGCCCTCGCGCCCGGCCCGCAGCACGCCCTGGTCCTCGTGCGTCGCGCCGTCGCGCGTCTCGAAGCGCAGCCAGTACTGGTTCGAGTCGTCGCGCACCTCCGCGTGGTTCACAATAAGCGAGGAGGCCGTCCTGGGGGCGCTCGCGCTCGCGGCCAGGCCGGCGCAGGCGCACGCCGCGAGGGCGAGGAGGGCGACAACCTGGACAGAGCACGCCGTCAGGGGCTGCACGAGGGGAGGGCTGTACCCAACGCATATTGCACGGGGACGATACTACTGTGAAAAATATCTTCGTAAATTTACAACATATTTTGTACTCACGATTTACAAAACATGTTGTAAATTTGCGATCGCTTATTCTTGCTCGTCAATGAATTCTAAGTCGATAGAAATTAATTGTAATTTTACAATTTCTAGTTGTAATTTTACAACATTTATCGTGGAAAATTTTCCTGTAACCTTTACAAGTATTTTTCACAGTGTACAGGTGTAATGCGTCGTTTTGCAACTCACTGACTCATTCACCGAATAAAGCAAAGTTACATCGTCAGCAAACCCGCCCATTCTCCATGCAAGTCCACAAAATGGTCAATAACAATAGTGAGAGACTACTCACCGAGGCGCACATGGTAGAGAACAGTTGGCCCTTAGAAGAGCAGTGGCAGACTGATATTTAGGCAGTTATCGGCCCACCTTTTATACCGTGAGCCAGAGGCCCCCCCGGGGACCTCAGGTTTCGGAGACGCACTTGCGATTTTAATCTCAATGGTTTCGCACTACATTTTTGATGTTTGTAAAACAAAAATTCAAAGTGTAGACACAGTGACGACAGTAAAAATTTCACAAAGTGTTTAGTAGCAAGCTACCGAAAAACTGGACAATTACTTCACGAATTATAGACAAATAGTCTGCACTGAAAACACAGCCAAGGAAAAATCTACATACGTTCGATTTCAAACGAGAAAAAAATATGCCCTCCTCTGAGTGAACATGCATGTCGCGCGGGCGTGCTGACACAGCCGGCGGCATACACCAAAGAAGACAGCAAGTTTGTGGTTCTAGGACCGGAACAGAGCAACAACACAGCCTCCCTCTCCGTGTACAGGCGGGTAGGGGAGGGCGTGTGTCGGGTCGGGCCCACCGACTATATAAGCTGGTACACCCGCCAATCAAGTCATTCCACTCTCGCTTCTCCCAGAGCAACCAACCCCAAAGCAAGCAACATGCACGCCACCGTAAGTACAGCGAGGCCCCCCCCCCCCTCCCTCTGCTGCCTAAAGTCGAGTGCCCCACTCACCGCCCCCTCCCCTCCCTTCCCCGTTGCAGGTCGCCGCTCTCTTCGCCCTCGTGGTCGTGGTCGCCGCCCAGCAGCAGCAGCCCGTCCAGATCGCCCGGGACTACGTCCTCAACGCCGACAGCACCGGCCAGCACTCCCTGAGCTACGCCGAGAACGACGCCGCCCGCACCCAGCACCTGGCCCTCAAGCCTGCCCCGAGGGCTACGTCCCCACCATCCGAGGATCCTACAGCTTCAGGGCCGCCGACACCAACAAGATCTACACCGTGAGGTACATCGCCGACGAGACCGGCTTCCACGCTGAGGGAGACCACCTGCCCGTCGCCCCCGCCATCCCCGACGTGCCCGCCACCTTCTAGGAAGACCAACATCTGTGATGCCAGCGCACTACGCCACCCCACCCCACCTCATGCCACGCCGCGCCGCGCCGCACCACATAGAGGGCGTCTGCGGAGAGCTAGTCAACTCATGAACCCACTTCGTACCTGTACACACAAAATCTCAATAAAAACTGATTAAAAATATTAAGTGCTGTTTTTGAGCGTAAAATACGCTGCACCCTGGTTTCCGGAAAGGAAATGGAAGACATCGGGCGATCACTGGGTAGGGCCGTTCGTGTAAATCGTACCGACCATTCAATGAGGTTGCTGACCATAGCACGAATGACTTCTCAATATTTTCTATCATAAAAAAGAGGCGTTGTTACTTCTTTTTGGCGGTTATCTTCAAGATTTTTATTTTATCTGAGTTGGCCAACTACATCTGAATAATTTATAAATTTTCTTTATTTACTCTTTTTCTCAAAAAATAACGCCAATGGTAATTGTACCATATGGAATTAGGAATTGATAACAATGGGGAAAGATGTAGAAAATTGGCGGATTTGGGCGAGTTGGCAAAACCTTGCATTCGGTATTCGCCCCCAAATCAGGGCGAGTTAGCTTCGGGATGAGTTGTATCATGGGGCGAGATGTCCGTCACCCGGTGGGAGGACCCACAGCACAGTAGATTTTCTTTCTCAAAGGACCATAATGATTTAAGTTTATGGTGGGATAAATGGGAAAGATTGGTTCAACCTTTAAGGGTAGCTCAGGAAAAAATGGCTTCAGTCCACAGCTTAACCCTTGAGCGCATAGGACATTGTTTACATGGGCATTCGCCATCTGCTTTTTGCAACAAAACTCCTCTACACGTGATAAGAAACAAGTGGGGAGTTAAAATTAACACTTTTCCCCACCATTCCACGACGCATTACCCAGCACATTTCCATCAGAAAATAGACGTAAAAGGTTTTTACTAATTTCTAATAAACATTCCCTAATAAAAACATAAGTTTTTTGGCCAAAGAGATCTCTACCAGTTAGTGTTCAAAATGAGCCACCGCAATGCACCACTGCAGCATCTCCCATTTGTCGTTAGCACAATTTTCACGAACCATCCTGCTCGACAATCTCTCGGTTCCTTCAATTTGGTGTTAGAAACACAGGTTTCAGCATCAGCTACGCCTGAGGTAATATCAGTCCCGAAACACAAATGCACTTAATATTTTTAATCAGTTTTTATTGAGATTTTGTGTGTACAGGTACGAAGTGGGTTCATGAGTTGACTAGCTCTCCGCAGACGCCCTCTGTGTGGTGCGGCGCGGCGCGGCGTGGCATGGGGTGGGGTGGGGTGGCGTAGTGCGCTGGCATCACAGATGTTGGTCTTCCTAGAAGGTGGCGGGCACGTCGGGGATGGCGGGGGCGACGGGCAGGTGGTCTCCCTCAGCGTGGAAGCCGGTCTCGTCGGCGATGTACCTCACGGTGTAGATCTTGTTGGTGTCGGCGGCCCTGAAGCTGTAGGATCCTCGGATGGTGGGGACGTAGCCCTCGGGGGCAGGCTTGAGGGCCAGGTGCTGGGTGCGGGCGGCGTCGTTCTCGGCGTAGCTCAGGGAGTGCTGGCCGGTGCTGTCGGCGTTGAGGACGTAGTCCCGGGCGATCTGGACGGGCTGCTGCTGCTGGGCGGCGACCACGACCACGAGGGCGAAGAGAGCGGCGACCTGCAACGGGGAGGGGAGGGGGCGGTGAGTGGGGCACTCGACTTTAGGCAGCAGAGGGAGGGAGGGGGGGGGGGGGCTCGCTGTACTTACGGTGGCGTGCATGTTGCTTGCTTTGGGGTTGGTTGCTCTGGGAGAAGCGAGAGTGGAATGACTTGAGTGGTAGGTGCACCAGCTTATATATCAGAGGGCGCGGCGCAGCACGGGACAGATCTGTTTGCCCGCAGGCCAGCCCCACGGCGGTGCGAAGCCATGGCCCCTCACGCACGGTCGGCGTGCTAAACCACCCCCACAACGCGTACCTCGCAGTGACAAACTATAGACAGCCATTGCGGCACAGAATTTTGGGGCTCCCATATCGACTTCCTCCTGCGCTGCTTGGGCTCGGTTCCGTTAGGTGGCGCTGTGACCCTTCCCTTCAGTGATTGTAACGCGGCAATACGCCCCGCCGCGCCGCTTAAACTGGAATACCCCGCGGTCAGGAGGAGCTCGCATGGCGTCGGACTGCACCCCCGCGATACTCCTGCGCGTCGTGGGGGATGCGCGCGGTCCTAGTAAAAGAAAGAAAGGTAAGAAAGTGGAGTTTCGATGGCGACCTCGGGCTCGGGAGTAGAATGTCGACAGCACATTGCACACCCGGAGGAGCGTTTGCTTCGAGTGAGGATATTGTTTTGCATTATATTATACTCGTTTCCCATTTATATTTTAAACGAAACGCTTCTTGTCTACTAACTTTCTTTCTCAATGAGAAATATCTGCGAGCACTTTAGTCTTTTTTTCTGGCGCGTTAATTAAAACAGTCGACAGTATACAGATTTCTTTCATTCTTTGTGCTTGCGGGGTCACCTGGGGTTACCTGGGGTCGTGCCTCCGAGTCTTGGAATGCCAGCCGAGGGCTCTGGGCGGAATGACTTTGCCTGTCCGTGACTCCTCCTGCCTCCGCATTGCTCCACATTGAGGTGAAAGACGGGCGGGGCGGGGGGTTGTGCGTGGCGGAGCGGGGATCAAAATTGTGCCGCTATTGCTGGGGCGCTTCATTCACCGGCCACAGCCCCGACCACGGCCGCCCCACCCCGCCCCGCCCCGCCCCGCCCCGCCCCGCCCCGCCCCGCGTCGCTCGTCCCGGGGATGGGTATTGAAAGGAGCTCGTCCGCCTCGACTACAAACACCCCGCCTCTTTACAGCCCTCCTGGGACCGACTAAAACCATTTTTCTTTCACTCAACGCTCACTTTTTACGAGACCATCACACTGACCAGTTCACCACCACGGCGAAAATGAAAGAAAAAACCCCTTAGCACATCACCGCCACAGCCTGTGTGCGAGTGTGTTTGTGTGATTGTGTGTTTGTGTGCGTGCGTGCGCGCTTATCCGACCGAACAACCCCTGGTGCTGGGCGGTCCGGGCCGGCCTGAGGCGCGGGGCAGGGCTGGACGGGGCAGGGCAGGGCAGGACGCCGCCCCGTTACAGGTCGTGTTTACCCGTCCCTTCCCCTCCAGTCCGGGGCGCGGGGCGCGGGCAGGGCGCAGGGTGCGACGCTGTGCTGCGCAGGCTGAGGCGCAGGCCCCGCAGGCCCCGCAGCCCCGCAGGCCCCGTAGGCCCCACAGGCCCCGAGCCCCGCAGGCCCCGCAGGCCCCGCAGGCCCCGCTCCCCCCCAGGCCAGGCCGGGCCGGGCGGGTCGGGCCAAAGCGGCGCGGCAAACTCAGCCAGTCAGACCCCAGGCCGGCGCCAGCGCTTCCTTCCATCCCGCCGAGGCACAAGGCGCGGCGCCCAGCCCAGCACTCGGCTCCCGTCCGCACCGCCCCGCGCCCCGCACCCCGCACCCCGCACACAGCACCCCGCGCCCCGCGCCCCGCGCCCGGCGTCCGCCACCAGACGCTTGCCAGGCGTACGCACAGCACCCGGAGCAGTCGCTACGTGAGTACCACTCTGTCTGTCCGTCTGTCTGTCCGTCTGTTCCTCCCCCGCGACCCCCGCACCCTCCCTTGTTGCGCCTCGCCCTACAGAGAGAGTATTTTAGTGCTCCGCTCCGCCCCGCTGCACGGCGCCGTTCCCTGCTCCTGCCTCCTCTCCTCAGCGGATCCACCCGCGCCCGATCCGATCCGCCCGGCTAAGAAGAACAGACCTCACCTCAGGGCGCGTAGCTCTACAGTGTCAGGCGGCTCAACGCCTGCGAGGTAGGCAGACGCAGGACATCAGTGCGTTAGCGCGTCGGACGTTGCCTATCTCCCAGGCGGCATGCCCCGCGCCCCGCGCCCCACCCCGCCCCGTCTCGCGGGCTGTTCGCGACTGTCATTGCAAAGCGGTGTTCGGTTATGACAGCGAGCCTGACGCGATGTGTAATATTATGCCGAGTATTGCCTTAAAAAAGGGGGAAAATAAAAGACTATTTTAAAGACTAAAGAAACGCCAGGGTTTCGAGGGAACAGATATGTGACTATGTTCTCGAGGACACGTTGTCGCTCACTGTCGCGACACGCGTGGCTTCCCATGAGCCGTTGGAGTTCCCTGTTGCTTGTGTGCTCAGGTCCGGAGCGGACACCGGCGTTCTAGGAACAGCAGGACGTTTTGTTTGCTTGTGGAAGTGGGGCCCCGCCGCGCCATTAGTGCTCAGACAGTAAAATGTCAGTCTTCGTAATACAAATAACGAAAAATATTGTAAAGGAAGAGATTTAAAGTAGCGAGAAGCGTAAAATGGTGGTTGGTATCTTTTATATAACTAAGAATTATTATTTAATTTCCACAGCGCATGCACATAAAATTCACATATCTTTAAAAAATGTAAACAAGAAAAAAAATGAGAGATTTTTTGCCGTGGTACTGGGCACGACGTCGCCAGGAGTTAGTCGGCAGATAATTAAATGTTGGCAAGCGTCATTAGGGAGGAACAAGTTGAGGAGGGAGGGGGGAGGGGCTGCAGGAGAGGAGAGGAGGGCTAGGGGGAGGGTCCGCCAGGCTGCAGGAACCACCCTCTCAGCCTCCTTTCAGCTCCCGCCAGCGTTGCCTTATAAGTAAGCAAACGTTCCCACGACTACACCTGCTGTGTGAGGCAGGCGGGTATATCCTCCTGCCTGCCTAAACTCTTTACACTTTACCTATTGCCTAGGCAGTGGCCATGGGGCACCCTGAGCTCTTCGCTCCTCCCTGAGAAACGGGCCCTTGAATAACTGTTGAATCCAGCAGTGCTAGAGAAAAGTAAGCCATTGTAAGTGAGCGATAAGCTTTAACGGGGGCGTCTTCACAACAGCACGGGAGGTTATTCCAAGTCCTCAATAACAGTGCACCAGACAACTCCTCCCGTCCGCACTCCCCTCCCCTCCCCCCACTCGCGCCCGCTGTAGCTATAAGCAACAGTGCTTTGGCTGACAAGCCTCCCTTGCGAACTGCTCCAGCTGAGAGCAGGCCGCGCCGCGCACTACCCCCTCCCCTCCCCAGTGCACGGGGGGAAGACGGATCCACTGGTGGCGGAGCAGGGCAGGGGGGGGGGGGACGCAACCGACTCGTAACGAATGCGATTGAAAGTGTCTCTGAAAGCACTGAAAGGGAAGGGAGGCCAGGCCGCCTACGCCTCCGTGCCCCTGCCTCTCTCTCCACCAATTCGCCAATTCGCTTTCTGCCAATGTTTGTTTGCTAGCGAGCACGAGAGAGAGGGTGAGAGAGAGAGAGAGAGAGAGAGAGAGAGAGAGAGAGAGAGAGAGAGAGAGAGAGAGAGAGAGAGAGAGAGAGAGAGAGAGAGAGAGAGACAGAGACAGAGACAGACAGAGACAGACAGAGACAGACAGAGACAGAGAGACAGAGAGAGAGAGAGGGGGGGATGCGTGTGTGACGAGGGGTCCCCCACTAAAATACTCATTGTACACCCAAAAAATTACTCGCGAGTTACTCGCGAGTCACTCGCGACTACCCGTCAATACTCGCGAAAAAAAATCAAGAAATACTCGCACGATACTCGCGAATACTCGCGAATACTAGCGAATACTCGCGAAACTCTTTGTACACCCTTGTGGGGAGTGGGGGACTCCTCGGTGTGTGAGGCGGGGAAGGGGCCGGGGCAGCGAGCTGGGAAGCCGCGAGAGGAGGGGGAGCTAGGCAGACGCTGGCAACCAGCACGGTCCTACGGTCCTTACAAATGTTTGACTAGCAGGCCATTCTCAGTCACCTTGTACTGAGTAAATATTTCAAAGCGTTTAGTACTGACCCAGTTACCAGGCGCGACGACAAGCTAATCTCATGGTGGCCTCAGACCAAACCCCGCCAAACCCCAACCCGCCCCGTCCGGCCCCCGTCCGGCCACGTGTTTTAGAGAAAAATCACATAGCAGAGGGTTTGCCTACCCGCTCCAGCCGTAAGGCGCCAGGCCGGGCCCCTTTGAGTAGGCAGTCCTGATACGTGTTACTCTGAAACGCCCGGTACAGCTGGTCGGGCAGGGCGGGGCGGGGAGCGGGGCGGGGCGGGGAGCGGGGCGGGGGCCGGGGAGCGGGGCCGGCCAGGGGTGTTGGTTGGTGCCGCTGGTGCGGTCGGGTTGGGTCGGGATCGATCAGTGGGGTCGATAAAAGTGAATAAAACGGGAGGCGTAGCGGAGCGCAGCCCGACTGGCCCCTAAAACAAGCCGGTGTGGTGGGCACGGGGCGGGGCGGAATACTGACGATGTGTCACGAGTCACGTGACGACCATTTTGCCTACACGCTACGCACGCGCACGCTAGGCACGCACACGCTAGCACGCTAGGCCTGCTCACACGACTCCTCGCATCTCTTCCTGCGCTCCGGCCATTTCGATATGTCGTTCGCCTTTTTATTATATCTTGACGACGTATGGAGACGGCTTTCGTTTGCGCGAGCTGTGTCGGATCGGCCAGCCGTCCTTGCAGCCCGCCCAGCTTTGGCCTGCAGCCCCGAGGCGCTCGGCCTCGGCAGGCCAGCTCGCCCCGCCCCGCCACGCCCCGCCCCATCCCTTCCTTCCTTCCCTTATTACATTCCTCACGCTGCCCCGGCCCGGCCCGGCCGGCAGCCCGGCGCGGCAGGCTCCACCGCCACCAGGGTGATGATGATGGCGCCCGGCATTCCGGACATTCAGCCGTATATTTCCGAGTCGTCTGAGAATTGGGGGGGGGGGGGGGGGGTATGGATGGATATTGGGTGTCCTCTCGCCTCGCCTCGCGCTTACAGACCGCAATGCCGCATGGGCTGCTGGCACCACAGCACAGGGGCCACAGGGGAGTCTCCGCCCCGGTCCGGCCCGGACACACCGGCCGGCCCGGCGGCACGGCAGCGCAGCCCTGCAGCGCAGCCCGGCAGCGCAGCCCGGCCCGCAACCAGCGCGCTGCTCTACTTGTTTTGTGCGAGAGACGCACGGGGCGGGCGCGGGGCGGGCGCGGGGCGGGCGCGGGGCGGGCGCGGGACGGGCGCGGGACGGGCGCGGGGCCGGCGCGGGCTGGCGCGGGGCGGGCGCGGGGCCGGCGCGGGGCGGGCGCGGGGCCGGCGCGGGGCGGGCGCGGGGCGAGCGCGGGGCAGCGGCCGGCCTTGGGCGGCGCGCTGACACGGCCCGCACGGCCTCTCCGACGAATGCACACCCACACAAGTAGGTAGGGGGATGCCTAACCCACACAGTGGCTGGCAGAGAGCGGCAAAACCAAGACCAGGACGAGAGAGAGACAGACAGAGGCAGAGAGAGAAAGAGGAAGAGGGAGGAAGCAGAGATAGGGCGGAGGAGGGCGAGGGAAATAGAGAGATGGTAGATGAGAGGAGAAATGAGACGCCCGCCCGGCCCAGCCCGGCTCCACTCAGCGCCGCTCAGCACTCGGTCCCCTGTCCCTAACAGTCCCGTGATGAGTTTGCCCGGATAGCACCGCCACACCGCCATGCTATTGGTCCCGCCGAGGGCTAGCCACACAGCAAAAAATTATTGCGGGGTGTACCCGGTGGAATTGGGGAAGTACTACGTTTTCGTCAGTTTGCTTACACCATAACGTGAATAGATAGGGCGGGAAAGGCCATACCGAAAAGTGCTTCCCTGATCCAACCAGGGACTGGTGGAAAATGTTTGCTGTGCAGGTGCAGGGGTGAGGTGGGGCGGGGAAGGGCGAGGCGGGGCGGGGCGGGGCGGTTCAGAGCCAAGGCCAGCGGCGCACAGTGCGGCCGCGTAACGGGTCCCTCTGCACCCCCGCCCCGCCCCGTGCCCCGTCCCCCAGGGCGCACACACAAGCAAGACGGCCCGAGTGGCCTGGCCCGGCCTATCAAATCAAGACGCGAATCCTATCACACTCGGCTGCAGGTACAGGGGCGCGGGGCGGGGTGGGGCGGGGCGGGGCGGGGCGGGGTGGGGCGGGGTGGGGCGGGGCGGGGCGGGGCGGGGCGGGGCGGGGCGGGCCCGAGTGCCGCGCTTGGGTTGGGTATTCTTATCGGCAAATTGGTTGTTCGACGCGTCGCATTGTGCGGCGGGATGGGGTGGGGTGGGGTGGGGCGGAGTGGGGCGGGGCGGGGCCGGGCGATCACAACCCCTGCCTCACCTCGCCTCGCACAGCCTCGGGGTGCACTCGGCCCAGACCGACCAGCAGCTCCAGGCCGACCTCCACCCGGCCTTGCCAAGCCGTCTTGTGGTATGCGGACGGGACGGGGCGGAACGGGGTGGGACGGACAGATGGACCCGGCCCGGCCCGGCCCTACAAACCATCAGCCGTTAGTGCGGGGCGCGGGGCGCGGGGCGCGGGGCGCGGGGCGCGGGGCGCGGGGTGCGGGGCGCGCGCACCATCAGATAAGGTACTGAGTAAAACATTCCTTCTGCACAGGAACATGGGCGACCCTTCAGCTCTGACGGTGCGCATCGCAACCGAAGCGGACAAGGAGGCCATCGTCGCCTTCGCAAGGAAGTTCTTCTTCGTGGACGAGCCGCTCACCATCGCGGTAAGCGGGCCGGGCCGGGCCGGGAGAGCGAGCCGACTCCTACGAGTCAGCGCAGCGCTCGTTAAGAGGGCCGGGGTGGGGCGGGCGGGGCGGGGCGGGGCGGGGCGGGGCGGGAGCAGGGTGGAGGTAGGGAGGCGAGCGAAGCTTTCGACCCGCTATGCTATCCCTCCCCCGTGCTATCGCGACGTGCCTGTTTCAGATCCGGCTGATGGAGGGCGGCGGACGTTGCACGGAGCTGGAGGACTACTGCACCGAGTCGCTGGACGAGGCCAACTCCCTCGTGGCGCTGAGTGACTCAGGTGGGAGGGAGTGAGCGGCAGGCGGGCCGGGCTGGGCCGGCGGCAGAGACGCGGGGAGGTCGAGACTGTTCTTTGCGCGGGACACATTCTGTAACCGTGGAAGACTTGAGCGTGCCGGGGATGGGGATCCGTACGCGTGGAAGAATTCAGCGAGATTTCAGGGAACAGAGAAGCTGCAGAACCCCGGGCGATAAGGTATGTTTAGGGTCGGGGTCGCCGCCCTCGCGCTGTTCGCCGAGCGTAAAGGCGACTTTTTCCCCCATATTTTTCTCTTAAAGATAGCATTACTCCGCCGCGGGCCGCAGCCGCGGGGCGGAGCGGGTGCGGGGCGGGCGCGGGGCGGGCGCGGGGCGGGCGCGGGCGGGCGCGGGCGAGCGCGGGGCGGGCGCGGGGCGGGCGCGGGCGGGCGCGGGGCGGGCGCGGGGCGGGTGCGGGGCGGGCGCGGGGCGAGCGCGGGGCGGGCGCGGGGCGGGCGGCCCGAGCGAGCGCCTCGCGGCCACACCACACCGCCGTGCAGCGGGGTGTTACGGGTCTGCCTACCCTGAGCTTCGCAGGATGACTCTTGGCCCGAGTGGAGTCCTTGATCTGAGCTGAGCTAGATGTGAGGGGGTTGGTGCGCGCGTTGCAGGGGAAGTGGTCGGCATCATTCTCAACGCCACTAAGCGGCGCAAGGAGGGCGCCGCCGAGCCCGAGGAGCTACCGGCGCCGGAGGGGCTGCCCAACACCAAGTTCCGCAACATTGTGCGCCTGCTGGACGAGGCCGACGCCCAGGCCGACGTGTTCGGACGCTTTCCGGACGTAGACGCTTACGTCGACATCAAGATCCTGTCTGTGCATCCGGACTACCGCGGTAGGGGCATAGCCAAGCAACTCATCGATCAGTCCAGGTTCGTCTCTGAACAGGTTCTATACAGCAGGTTTAGTAACTTTACTTGATCTGATCTCTGATCTGGCGAGACATTTACAAGGAACACTGTGTGTGCTGCATGGGTGGAATAGACATGACTCTATCAGTCTAACGCAGTCCTTCGACTACAGGGAGATCGCGCGGTCCCAGGGCGTTCCGATGGTGCGCTGTGTCTGCACCAGCTACTACACGCACAAGGCCGTGGCAAGACTAGGCTTTGAGCATGTGCACACCATGCCCTACAAGTCGTTCGTGGACGAAGAGGGCACGCCCGTGTTTCAGACAGAAAGCCCGCATGACAACGTGGAGACCTACGTGGCGAGGGTGTGACCAGGCTGGAATCATAGTGCAATGACTGCCTCACCTATATGCGCGTTACCCTGAGGAGAGGAGGCCTCACTGCAAGTGTTACTGGCCTCTAGCTTTGCGTAAGATAATAGTGTAATGTGATGAATTGTTACGCAGATTGATATGCAGAAACAAAGGAACAGAAAACAATATCAACACATATATACTTTGCTTGTTGAATTGATTATAGTTTTGTTATGTTGTCTTGTGTATTTCTGGCGCTCAAAACAAAGGAAATTACTTACTGTAATTTTATGTATGTTGCTGTTTTTCTGAAACAACAATGTTTGCACAGAAGGGACAATGTTTTGTTAAAAATGAGTTGATGAAACAATTAAACGCTGTGGTTACACATCTCCAGTTTAATGTAGGAACGCCAATATGACTAATCTTCACAAAGGATAAAACAATGAAGAACAAATTAGTTCTAAATTATGACTGAGCAATGACACTGGCACAGAAAACAAAACAAAAAACTATACACGTATAATTGTAGCTACCTAATGTTAAAAAGTAATCAGGTAAAGAAAATGGCTGGGAACAATAGGAGTGAAGAAACACTGTTTAGCCAATACTGAGTTGACTTTTTACAACTAAAACTTCAAACCAAAAATGCAAATCTGTGTGAAAGCGGGATTCTATGCATGTGAATAAAATAAAGAGAAATTAAATGCAAATTACATGCTCAGAATTCCTAAAGTACACACCTCAGAGCTCTTGAATAAATTTCTTAATTCAAACCATGAAATTGTATCAAGAACTTTGCAAGGTTTACAAGGACAAGAAAGTGTGAGAGACTAGTTTCTTTGTGAATAATGACTAGGCTAACCCATTGGTAGTTAAATATCTGATTGCCTTTCACAATAACAATTCAATTAAACAAGAAAAAAACACAGATGAGTACAATGTTAACATCAAACTACAATAGAGACGTTTTACTTTTTGGCCCCAGCTTATGATCACCATGCATATGAACACAAGGAACTACAAAAACTCAGGAAACTAGTTCACTATTTCCTTAAGTTGTAAATACTATGGTCTTTGGTATCACTTCTGTTGAGCCAGTAATACAGTACATCTCATTACTTCTTAAAACTCACTTGATAGAAAACCCAATCCTCCATAAAAGAGGGAACAAAAGCTCGGTCCTGGGTGAACATAACAGACGGCTTCAATTTTGAGAACTCCTTCTCCAACAACTCCAGAGAAGTGGGGCTTGAAGCACCATTAGCCTGAAATTTAAATGTTCCAGTTTGAAATCAAAGTTTTCTCATCCAATGAAAAACTGACATTTCTAATTTTAATTAACAATGAAAATTAAGTATCAATTAGACTTACATGAGTCATATACTTTCCGTCAGGTTTCAGAACTTTCAGGGAATCATTTAGAATAAGGCGTATGAAATCCCAAACTTCACCTTGAGGAGTTGGAGATATTGGGACATCTGTCAAATCACCAAACACATAGTCAAATTTACGTCCTTCTTTGATGTATTTGTTCAGTACTTTGACGCAGTCATCAACAATTATCTGCAAAAAAAAATTTAATACAATAACAGGAATAAAGTAGGAATGAGTTTTGTATAAAAGAACCCAAAAATCACCTCATAATTGCTTCCATGATAGTTGTCTAAGCAATCACCACATGCACTACGCATGTACTTTTTACACGCATCCATGACAACTTTGTCCAGCTGAGGAAAAGAAAGAATACAATATAGCAAAATTGATAATTAATTCTCTTGAACTTGTGAATCGTTACTGCATATCTAGACACCTCTAACATAGTGACAAATTTCGGTTGCTCCTTTAA
Organism: Frankliniella intonsa; assembly: GCA_033675135.1. Classification (NCBI taxonomy): domain Eukaryota; kingdom Metazoa; phylum Arthropoda; class Insecta; order Thysanoptera; family Thripidae; genus Frankliniella; species Frankliniella intonsa. The sequence goes on from CM066253.1 coordinate 13,637,405, forward strand.
CAGCTCCCATAAAAGAGCTCCATCGCCACCACCCAGGATCACAATCTCTTTATCGCGGTAATCTTCTTTTCCTCGCTGCATGAGTGTCTCTGTGTAGATGAGATCTCGTTCAGAGAGATCTGAAAGCAGACAAAAACACTAAAAGAAGTTAAACAAGTTTTGGCTGCTAAGTTTTTAGAAGTTTCTAGGATTACTTACTCTGCAAGTCATCAAGGAGGAGGAGGTTGCCAAAGCTCTTCGAATGAACAATCTGGACCTTCTGGTACGGTGATTTTTCTTCAAACAGCACTTCATCAATGTCATACTCAAGGATCCTTTCATCTGTAAAATACAATAAAACCATAGAGTACTTTTATCCTAAATTTTGTTGTCTGTGAATATTTTTAATGTAACAGAGTGAAAATGTGCACTTTAAGTGTAGGAGAGAGAGGGTAAAGTTTGGCCATTCCCTGACAAATGCAAGTGATTTGTGCAAAAATAAAACATACCACAGCTTTTTTTTCTTTGAGAAAGAAGAAAAGTTCTGTGAAATGGTAGTTTAAGGAGAAAGGATTACATTTTTTTTAAAGTTACCAACAGCACTTGCCTAGGCATAACTCTAGCAGCAAAATTAAATGTACAGATAACTTCCGGTACTTACTATGAAAATAAATGGGAAATTATTGTTCACACTAAAGAACACAACTAAGTATGTTTGTTCTTAGTACATTCCTCATGCAAATTACAACCACACAACATCCACCTCATAGGCACTTGTTATAAAGAGGTTTCACCTTTGCTGAACTTCATTCACCATGAAGGCAGTGCTAAAGTATTTGACTTACCGGAGGTTATGAAGTATCGATCCACTGTACCTCTCTTGATGGCAGGTAACCTGTGGCTTTTCTTGCACTGCAGTTTATCACTCAAAACCTCTTGGAGTTTACCAGACAACTGGAAAATAATTAAGTAGCAAAAATAACAGCCAACTCCAACATGGAGCACTAAAGCAAAGGGTAGAAGTGCTAGTGATGATGATTAATGTGACGAATTTCAAATCTAAACTACCTGCAAACATGATTAAGATAGAAAAAAAGCAGACATGGTGGTAGTACCTAAAAGTGTTTTGATGTAAGAATAGGAATAATAAAAGGAATAAACTTGTGAGGTATAAGATCTGGGATGATGAATGATGTTATTCAAAATTCTATCCATTACTTTCATGACAATCACACCAAAAAAAAAATTATTCCGCCATACCATAGACTTTTCCAAATAATTAAATTATTTCCATTTCATTGGATTGTGCAAACAGCATTACTGAGTAAAAGTTACCATCACTAACACTGTATTCTTGGTAGACTATAGGGGCTCTAATTAAGCTGTTAGTGCAAAACACAACAGGCACATTCAACAGACCAAAAATTATTTTCAAGATTTGATATGCCTTTGATTTTTAAATAACATATTCTATAATAAAAAGGAAAATTGTTGGAGCCAGATTAAAGGCATTTGTAATGAGTTAAACTTAGAACAAACGAAGAAGCTTATATTAATGTTTCCTCTGAATGTATATGTATATGTACAGAAATCAGACACTGAAATGTTGTGCAGTGCCTAGTATGTCTGGTTAAGCATGGAGCAGAGCTACGCTGTGCTACCATCCTACACCACATGCTCCTGTGCCTCCCCCTGAATTACCTGAGGAGGTAAGGTATACATCAAAGGGAGCACCACGACGTATGGGAGGGAACATCTTACTGCGATTGGACCTGAGAGCACATTGCAAACTTGACTCCAGCAATCGACCCTCCTGAAAGGAATGGTCAATGAGTTTCTCAGATCATGAGCTAATCCAATAAAATTTAGGAGCAAGGTGTAATGTAAAGTTCTTAACAAGATTTTGCCTTGCCACTGACACAGGAAAATAAAAGAATAATACTGTGCTAAGTTACAAAATTCAAAACTTCACGTGTGTCTTCATATCAGCCACATTAACAATTAACCCTCAAAGCAGATTAAGAAATTCAGGTCATAATGTCTAGGTTGAAATTAAACCACATACCTCATAGTTGAACAGAGGTGGTTCTTCCTCCCCCTTAAAATATTCAATGTTTATAGAGATCAAGCCTTCTACATAGCCACGAACAGTAATAAATACACCTCTATCAGCAGTCAGGACTTGTAAAAATCCTCCAGGCATTTCCAAAAAGTCTTTCTTCGAAGAATTATGAATAAACTCATTCAGAGCCGATTCAATGTTCATTATTGCAAGGTCTCGCTTGTGACGATCAGCCACAACGTCTTTGTCAACAGAAAAATCCAAGAGAATTGTGTTCACAGTCATGATGAATCTAAGAAAAAAACAGGAGATAAAAAAAAATTCATGAATATGTCTTTATAACTGCTTCGCAACTCAATGGTGACATGCCATGACCATTTCACTTAAGACATTAGAGGTTAAGATTATGAATTATGCATCTCAAATGAGGGGAAGAAATACAAATGATTTCAATCTTCTCTTCAAATGTTTTCAAGAACAAGATCAATTTTGGGGTTAGGAAAAATCAATCATCAAATGAGAACTGAATCAGCGTTTGTATAAACTGTCAGTACATTTCATGAAGTAGACTACATAGAAAACTTACACTTCGGAAATCACTCCAAAAGATAACTACTATAAAAATTTTGAAAATTAATTATCTTTGCTTATTAGCTCGTTTTGTACTCTAGCAGACAAGAACCGACCCGAACATCACCAATGGCGCCGGCGGGGAAAGACGGGGTGGTGAGGAAGAGGAGGACGAGTTCACGATTTCAGAGCAGAATTATGACCTTGTGTTTTAAAACATGTTACTAATTATAAAAAAAATTCCTTAAGTCTGCTAAATATTTTATTTATGTGTAACACATGAGCTATGAGAAAAATATGTTCGCTTAACAAAAATATAAATAAGTTTGAGGTTTGTAAGCTACATTCCCTCCATCCATACCCCCTTCCTCTCTCACACTGCATTCTGATTGGTTGCGATTTAGGCGCGCTTTTCGCTAGCGCCAAATCGGAGATTCCCCGCCCCATCTATCTCGATCGAACTCTTCGTGCCAGCCGTGCCAGATCACATACTACAACGGTAAACCTAATATCTGTTTACGGCAGTCTGGATATAATTCCACCACCTGAAGTTCGAACTGGTTCGAACGAGAAAGGGGAAGGCGAGGTTCGCATCACAGAGGGAAGACGGCGCTCTCCAGTCGTAGAGTGGTTTTCCTTCTGTAATAGGTCGTTGAGGGATTTTCACCACACTTGCGACAATTTTTAGGCCAAAATAACAGTACATCAAAAAGTAAATGACAGTTTAAAGTGAAGTTTATTCCTCATCTGATGTATGTAAATGTTTGCGCTTGCGCGGTCGAGCGAGCTTCGTGAAAAAGTCTATGGGGCCGTGCTTCTACTCTGACGTAACGAAAGGCATTGTGGGATAGCTAATTAAGGTGCACTGTGCAGTGAATTTTTATCAAAATCGACCTTCATGGCCGTCAAGAAAATCTTATGTTTAGCTGTTTTTCCAAGTGTTTTTCTATGCAGTTAAAACTCGCTTCAGTTTCTTGAGTCATTTGAGGACCGTGTTCGCAAGGTTTTCGAAGGGTTGCTGGTTTGCTGCTGCCAATGTTCACTGGAACGGTGAAGGTGACGATATGCCAGGCTTCAGGGTTGAGACCGACCGACTTCCAAAAACGACATAATATGACATTTGGAAAGCCCGATGATCAGCCTATAGACCCATACGTGGCCATAGATGTCGACGAAAACCACTTGGATCGGTCTACGACCAAACCTAAGACTTTTGATCCAGTATGGGAGGAGTCATTTTCGAACGATGTGCAGAGCGCTGTGAACCTCGGGCTCACAGTGTTTCACGATGCTGCGATTCCCCCAGACGATTTCGTGGCCAATTGTACCATACCTTTCGAAGATCTTCTTCAAAGAGACAAGGACGCCTCGGACTTTTGGGTAAGGATAATTGAGTAGTGCCTGACAGAATGTAGGGTAAGAGGTTGTGTTGGTCTAGGCTGGGTCTTGGCGAGTTGTGTTTACATGTGACACAAGATGATGACAAGTGCACTAGCAGAAGACACATCCCACCACAGAACTCAACTGTATAGTTCTTCTGCTACAAGCTGTCCTTTCGATTTGTTTATTCCTCAGTTTTATAGACAAATGTATTATGTATGAAAGTTTATGGGTCATGGGATCAAAATTCATAAATTCACTTCCAAATCTTTCCTTTAAATTTCAATTTTCAAAGTTATACCCATTTATGTCTAAAATCTAATGTCTATTTAAGATTTTACAGTTTATTTAGTTGCAGGCCTTATGAAATTATTTTAATTGATTTCTAGTGTGAGGAATTAACATTTAGTTATATTTTTTACCCAATAACCTGAATTTACCTGCTATTTAAAATAAAGTCATGTTTAGAAACACAATTGTACTATTCAAATATCAATTGTCTAAGCATTACATTTTAATTCAGAAAATGATCCAAGTACTGATTGGTTTGTTTTTTCCCCAGGTGGATTTAGAACCTCAAGGAAGACTGCGGTTACAAATCGATTTAAAATGGGCTGCTCAAGGTACAACATTAGTCACATTTTAAAAGATATTTCTATGAACTTTTTTTACACCCGTGGTTTATTCATTACATGTTTTATAGAACCTCAAAAACAACAGCCAAGGGAGTTCAAGGAGCGTCAGGGTTTCAACAGAAGACGAGGTGCTATGCGAAGACGCGTACACCAGTTCAATGGACACAAGTTTATGGCAACATTTTTGAGACAACCCACATTTTGTTCACACTGCCGTGATTTTATATGGTTTGTATCAATCTTCTTTCTCCTGTAGTTTTTATTGAAGTATGTTTGCTTATTTGGTCATACTCCTGTTTCTATTTATTTACTTATTCTTATTTATCTTTTCCTAGGGGTCTTGGCAAACAGGGATATCAATGTCAAGGTAGGTTCCCTTTGTCTATTTGAGTGTGACTTGTCATTCTTGAAACCTTCTCTCTAACATTTTTATTTAACACTTTGTTTTCAGTTTGCACATGTGTAGTGCATAAACGTTGCCATAATCAGGTGTTGACAAAATGCCCTGGCATTAAAGATAGCACACAAGATGAGGTGAGGGTGGTTCAAGTGCAGCATCGTCGTAGCACCCACCCCACACACAAGGTAGAACCACCTCTATGGTTACGTCTGGTCATCAGGTGGTGGTTATACTGGTGGTGGTCTGGGTGGTTGCATGTGGTGTTGTGTGTTGTTGTGCATGAGATCTATTTTACAAGATTAGAATTATTTAAAGTATTACAGCTTTTACTTATTAAAACTTGTCTCATTTGTTAATAATTTTGCAGCCACATACAGAATTTAAAGTTATTATTGGGACTTATGGGGCTGCTGTGCATGAACTTTTTCAATGTTTTATTTGTAGTTTGTTTCCAATCTTCTCCAAGTTTTATGTATCGTCTTATGTATCACAGTTGGATCTAATGGCTAATTTGTCAGACCTTATTGATTTTTATCATGTGTTTGACCTGCTGTAGTGTAGCGATGGTTCAACTAATTCTTCAAGAAATTGTTTTTGCATGTGTGTGAAGTGCAAGAACTTAAGCTGGACTGTGACTTGGTCACTTAATATTAATTTGGCTGCATGAAAATGAGCTCAAGAAATCTATGCAGCGGGTTAGTAGCCCGTAGTAGTAACCTAGTAGCGCTTTTCTGTGTATGATGTTAACTTGCTTTGTCCATGCAAAATTATTGTACTAAGATTACTGTTCAATACATAGTTTGTAGTTACCAGCCCCTATGGATATTCAAAGAAATCAAACATTACTTACCCTAGTCTTAATTTGTTGCTTTGTTAACAGGCTGCGCAAGGGACACAAGGCCAGCGCTTTAATGTAAATGTACCACATCGTTTCGTGACTCACAGTTTTAAACGTTTTACATTTTGTGACCATTGTGGCTCCCTACTTTATGGTCTCATAAGGCAGGGACTTCAGTGTGAAGGTAAGAGACAAAAAATAATTCATCTAAAAACCTATAAAGCTTAACAAAAATTATTATTATTACTATTATCATTATTTTGTAACATCCTTTAGCTTGTAAACTGAATGTTCACAAACGTTGTGAGAAAAATGTGGCAAATAACTGTGGTATCAACCCCAAACAAATGGCACAACTCCTATCACAAATGGGTATCTCTACTGACAAATTGGCCCCAAGACGCCCAAAATGTACAACACAACCTGGTGCTGCTGGAGGTGGATCAGGGAGTGATCGGCCAGGTAGTGGAGGTGCCCTTGCTCCACTATCTGACGAGGGTGGCACAGATGATGATGAGGTAACTATGAGGCTTGCTGCCCAAATGGCAATGGAAGAAAAAATGCGCGAAAAGACAAAAGACCTAGAACAGCCAGAGAAAGGTGAGTTCAATCTCCAGTTTTCTTTTTTGTTCTTTTACTACCTGTTCTACTCTCATCATCTTAATTTTTTTTATTTATTTTTTTAATGTAGGGAGACCAGCAAATACTTTACCAGATGCCTCAGAGAAAGGGAGTGGTGGAAAAGGAAAAGTAGGGCTTGAAGACTTCCATTTTATTAAAGTCCTTGGAAAAGGTAGTTTTGGAAAGGTTATGCTTGGTGAAAAAAGAGGCACTGATGAAGTCTATGCTGTCAAGGTATGTATGGTGTTTGTGTTACACTGCTTCTGCATTAAGTGCTGTGTAAGATTTTTCCTTCTTTTCTTGTTTTCTTCAACAACCTTTCATTTTGTAGGTGCTCAAAAAGGATGTTATTATTCAAGATGAAGATGTTGATTGTACTATGACGGAGAAACGCATTTTGGCGCTGGCCGCCAAGCATCCATTTCTTACAGCACTTCATTCATGTTTTCAAACCAAGGCAAGTTTAATTAAAATGTCTAATTTTGAGAATTTTATAAGACTATTTTGTCATTTAAGTTACTTGATTTTTTTATTTTCCTGTACATAATGCATTTAGGATCGTCTTTTCTTTGTAATGGAATATGTCAATGGTGGAGATTTGATGTTCCAAATTCAACGTGCAAGAAAGTTTGATGAACCTCGGGCCCGCTTTTATGCTGCAGAAGTAACACTGGCTCTTCAGTTTCTTCACCGTCATGGTGTTGTGTACAGGTACCTAATATCAACTGGAAAAATTCTGAATATGATACACTGATGTATGTAAATACAAACTTATTATAATATTGATTTTTATTTTGCTTTACAGAGACTTGAAACTTGACAACATTTTATTGGATAATGAAGGACATTGTAAACTTGCTGATTTTGGTATGTGCAAGGAAGGAATCATTGATGGTGTCACAACAACAACATTTTGTGGGACTCCTGACTACATAGCTCCTGAGGTAAATTTGACTACAACTAACCAGCTGTATTTATTTCTTTGAAGTAATTGTGTTGAATTTTATGGTAACTTTATTCCCATTTCTAGATTCTTCAAGAATTGGATTATGGCCCTAGTGTTGACTGGTGGGCCTTAGGGGTTTTGATGTATGAAATGATGGCAGGTCAACCACCCTTTGAAGCTGACAATGAGGACGATTTGTTTGAGTCAATATTGCATGATGATGTTCTGTATCCAGTTTGGCTCAGCAAAGAGGCAGTATCAATACTAAAAGGGGTATGAAGCAACATAACATGATCTTACTTATCAATAATTAAAGAACCTGTACTTCAAATGCTGTATTTGTGCAAGTGCAATGTTATTGATTCAAATTATTACTTGTTTTGTTCCTTACTAGTTCATGACAAAGAATCCGGCAAAGCGTTTGGGATGTGTCGCATCTCAAGGAACAGAAGCTGCCATCCGAACTCACCCATTCTTTAGAGACATGGATTGGGAGGCCTTAGAATGCAGACGAGTTAAACCACCCTTCAAGCCAAAGATTGTAAGAATTTTATTCTTATTACTCTCACTATATTAAATTGGAAAGACATTGTGTGCCATGGTGTCAATATTTTTATCCATCTTTGTATTTTTTCAGAAAAACAAGAAAGATGCCCTAAACTTTGATACTGAATTTACCAAGGAAGAACCTGTTCTCACACCAATCAATGCTGACGTTGTCCGATCAATCAATCAAGATGAGTTCAAAGGCTTTTCTTTTGTTAATCCTGACTTCAACCCGGGACGCTTTCAGTCAACACCAGCCTAATTTCGTCATTATGAGCTGATTGCCTTTCACTTTTATTGTGATGCTGACCAATGCTTGTCTGTTTAAGAGCAGTCATTGTCAGTGATTTCACAGCCTGCCATGTGCGTATGTTGGTGGCACATGTCTGCTTCTGACTTGCGTAAAGTAGTGCTCTTGTCACTGACATAGTTGCTTAATTAAACACCAGGCCTGTGGCAGGGCATTATACTGTTAGAGTTCGATTCCAGTTTGGAGTCGTTATTTCTCAAGGAATGCCTGTCCAACTGGTTTTGGGTTTAAATCTTTTTTCAGAAGATCTGCTGGCAAGGCACTTATTACTCTCACATACCTCTATTGCGGTGACTGACTATGCCATCTGGCATGCATTGTTGGTGCTATTGGGTACTTACAGGGTATTCACCTATGAAAGCCTGTTGTACCTTTATTTTAATTTTGTTTTCCTGTTTTTCCCATAAGTCATTCAAATTTTGAGGGTTGCCAGAGGTTAGTGTCCTGTCATCAGATCTTTCTGCTAGGTGGGTATGACTTATTGGAGCCTTCCAAAGTGTTGTTTTATGCCTAACTTAGTATAGGTAGAGGATTGAACCTGTAACATGCCTTTGGTTACCTAAACCATGCTTAAAGTATCTCCTGTAACTCCACCTGGTTTCTTAGTGTTTTGGTGTTACCATCTGCTTGTGAGAGTAGATTGGAAGGAAAACATTTACAAATTCAAGCTGGGAAGTGTATTCCTGTTATTGTGCTCCACCTACTAGGTATGCATTTAAAACTGCAAGAAAATATTCAAATTAGAAATTAAGTGCTTACAAGATCACAAATGTTCATTTAAAATAATTTCATTTTATCTCATAAAAATGTCTGTAAAGTTAGATGTTCTGCTTGATTGAGCACCTTGACTTTACAGACCTTGCAAACATTACAAGAGAATGCAGTCTTATTGTATGATCCAGTAAATATGTATTGTTTGAATTGTACATGCTGTGTAGTTTAGCATAGTAATGTGTAGTTTAGATTATCTTAGGTTATCAGCAGAAGCAGAGAATTGGGGCGTTGACTGACTCGCCCAAGATACGCGCACAAGACACTATATAGTACTGATATGATAAGATGCTACCTACCTAATGTAAGTACTGTATACTTCTATAGGTGTTCGACCAGACATTTGGGCACCATGATATATGTCTGATTTGCACGGTTCTAAGCTTCCAATATGGGAAAAGAAGAGGCCTACCCTACTGGGATTTCCCCACTCCGTTTGTACTGTTAGGTCTTGGGTGTTACGGGTGTTTGTTAATAAGTGACACAACAACTGGGTTAGTTGTGTCCTCAGTCTAGCAGTATGCATCATAATCTTTGATTGTATGAGGAAATTGTGAAAAAGTACATCATGTAATTCTGTATTAATTTATTTGTTAATACACAGTTTTAGATCTTTGTATAAATGTTAAAGAACCTTCATAATGCATTTTCATCTATCATTATTAATGATAATGATTATTCAATAGTTAACGTGATCTTTATGTATTGATGTGGTGAACACATTTCTGTTGTTTCATTTTTATTATGTTTTTGTTTATATTAGTTTTATTAGAACTGGACATTGTCTGGCTGTTTCTCTAGTCAACAGAACTGGTCAACAGATGCTTCCTGTTTAGCTGTGAGTTGTGCTATGGCAAATTTATTGTTTTCAAATGTGTTTGTTATTTATTTGTGTGACCAATCACAATTTGTTTTTCCATTTTTTTAATTGATCTTGAGGTGTTTGGTCTTGACTGCTGGTTTTTTTGGAACTAGTTAGTCCATGTGCTGTTGCATGTTTTGCTTGGTACATATGTAAATAAGGGCTTGTATGTTCCATAAGTTTTGTTTCCCCTGAGTCGTCTGTCTTTTTTTCTTGAATCACTTACTGCAGTTGTAAATGTTTGCTGCTCTTTGACAATCCCAGTTCTGTGTATTACTCAATATCTTGCGGACCGAACTATTTCTTTTTCCCTGAAGGTGTTTTTGTAGACAAGCCTTTATTTACATTACCAGCTGATGTTATTGAGAATTTTTCGAGTATCAGATAAAATAGTTAACATTTCCATGTCCTCATATACCGTCTTATTTCCACATGCTATTATTTTCATTGATTCATCTCAGAGCTGGATAGGGCTGGATGCTAGTTGGCGCTTTTTCTTGCCAGTGGGTAGTAAATTTCATTTGTTTATGCCTAAGATGTATGCGTTTTAAAGTTACTACTTACTGGCAGGACTAATTTTCCAACTGATGAGTGATGTAGTTGCGCATAAAAGCTGAGCAGCAGTAACTTTTAACAGTTAAGTGTGTGCAGGGCATCTCATTTTCCCCCCTTTTATAAAAACACCCTAATTGTAATCTTATCTTGTCATTTGCTGTTACATTGCTTAGTTCTAAGCTCCATGCTGCCTGTGCATGCTCAGCTAAGTGTGCAGCACACGCTCTAAGTCTGGGGGGGTGGGGGGGAAAGAATTCATTAACTTTATTTTTTCAAAATGTGTTAATGAAAAATAGTACTTTACTGCCACAGGCTATCATGTGATGAATTTTTTAAGGATTCTACCAAACCAAAACTTTGCATGTGTAGTTTTAATATTGCAAACCCACTTTAATTTATTCTTCTGTTCTTTCTTTCGTGGAATCTTATTAGTGCCATAGGGTTGATACAAAAGTTCATAGTCTACAGAGCATATTTGGGAGTGGGAAAGTCCAGTGCAGCTTGGTTTGGCTGCTTCATTAAATGTGATATTAACCTAGACGTTTTCATATGAAGATTCACTGTTCATCCTTCTAGCTTGGTTTGCTATTTATTTTTTAGTAGTTTTGTCTGTTTTAAATTTAAAAAAAATAGACATACAATCTTTTATTAGATCTTAAGGTAACCCAAGCATTTATGCATAGTTTCTATTCTACTTAATATTAGAATATGAACTTTTTGGTCAACCCTAGTTAGATGTCAGCCTAGCTGAGACTAATTATGATAAAGTTCTAGTCAGTTCTGTGGACATCATATACTGTTACTCTGCAGAACAATCTTCCTGATGCATGCACATCAGCACATCTTGTATTTTTTGTTCCTAAGGATTTATATTTTATATGAGGGCGTAGAGCAATAACTTGTTATGGGTATGAGATTTCCTGAGTATGTGGTTGATTTTTTATGTCCCCAATATAGGTTTTATGACAGGGTTCTGTTTCTGGTGAGCATTCACAGGTTTTGGACATGCTAGGCTAGTCATGTTGCATTTTCATTGTAAGTCTTTGTGAGCTCTAAAAACAAATTCAGTCTCCTGTTTTAATTGTAATGAGGGCAATGGTGGTCATTTGCTCACTTAATTTTGGTCTTTTTCCTGGACTGATTGCACCATTTTATTATTGGTAGCGTCATTATTGTTGAGTTTCCAGACTATGAACATTATTTTCCCTTTTTCAACAAATTCTTTGTGATTACCAGTCAAGTTAGTCTATTGCAATCTTCATCATGTATGCTTCGTATTGTAACTAAGGTCGCATATCTATTAGGGATTTCTTCTTCTTTTATTTGATATTTGTACACTTGCTTTGCGTTATTTGCAGAGCTTTATGTTGTCCATATAATATGTACATGTACACATGTGTGGTAGTCTCCTGTACTAGAGTGTGGAAGTTTGCTACCGGTGTGCTTGATTGCTGGTATTGAATATGAACCAACAACCTGATTTTTGGGAGACTCTTCGTCTTGTATTCCATGATTAAGTACATGGTATTTATACTTCTCAAGACAGTGTGTCTGTTGCAAACCATTGTAAGTTTTTACATGTGATTATATTGTGTGGTGGTTAGTATCAATCACAAGAGTGAGGGACAGGTTTTAAATCTAAATTCTTCTGTTGGATTGCCAGATGTCAATTGTATCATTTGGTGTAATTTATATGTTTGTTACCGAGCTACAGTTTTTGCAGCAAACATTTCACCTACTATACAATCACAAAAGAATGTTTTTAAAGAGATTGCATCACCTAATTTTAAATATCCTTTCTGATCTTTTATATTTTGTATTGTATTTTTTTTTTCTTTTAAACTGGCTTGACATTTTTATGTGTTCTGGATTGAATCTCTTATTTTTAGTTTTACTGAATGTATTCTGTTGGTCAATGATTTTCATTACCTAACCATTGAGCAAATGTCAGTTACAGTGTATTTGGTATTATTGCTTCTATTGTTAGTCCAAGTGACGCTAAAGTATTATAATTATTATTATTTTTATTTTTTTGTTGTTTTTTTTTTTTGTTTTTAATAGTTAGTTATTGTGACCCTTTCTTTTGAAAGGTATCTGTATTTTCTTTACAGTAGAGGAAGCCTTCCAATGAAGTTCAGAATCATGTTTTATTAAAGTGTTGGGAGTTACTGTCAACTTAGTGATAAATTAGCCATTAGTTTCGGCATATGTATTTGAGTTAAAGTTTGGCTCTGGAGAGTCATGATTGCGATTTTCAAATTTTGATATTCAACCATATTTGAAGTGTTACTTATATCATTATTTTTATTTATTTATTTTGAAAATGTTGAATGTAGTAGGAGAAAACTTGAAAATTTATGGAGTATGTTCCTTAGTCATGTGTTACCCATCATGCTTGATATAATAGGAATAATTATTTTTACGTTATGGTGCGTCTTACTTACATCAATGGGTAAATGCACAGTACATGTGGTCCTCTTTTACTGTTGAAACTCTGTTTGTCCAGTTAGATATTGTTGTATTTTCTAAATGAATTCTATGGAGACTAATATTGTCTAGTGTGTTTTTTAATACTACCAAAGAAATCAGTTACCAAAGTCAGGCTGTTGCTGCCAGTCCCAGCTCCATGAAGTAATATATTACTTTCTTTATTTGCACTTATTTGTGAAAGATATTATAGTCAGCACACATATTGTCTTGTTCTGTTGTTTGGCTGGATGGTACATGGAATGTGATAACTTCGGTTCTTAACAGCAAAAGCATCTGTGACTTGTTTCCATTCAAACATGTACGTGATTGTATTATCAACTACTGTGTACATTACATTTTGACTTCTATGACTTTAATTTTCCAAAGCATGTATGCAACATTTGTTGTCCTCTTTTGGAAAATTCATAACTTTCAATGTCATTAAAGATGACTTCCTCTTTAGAACACATTATGTTTGTACTGAATGAACCGTTGCTGTCCTTCATGTCCAAATGCCTGAACTCGTAACAATATAGTTGTCAATCAGTCCTGATGTTTAGAATTAGTAATGACCTTTTTAAATAAACCTTCTTAATCTGTGAAGTAAATATTAGATGCTATTTAACTGTAAATCAAATTTTAAATCACATCTTTTCTTTTTAAATGTTGTTTTGGAGAGCAGAAAACAAGTATCAGAACCATTCAAGCTACAAATGCATGTTCCTGTCTAATACTGTTTATATTGTTTTAATAATTATTTTTGATGAGCATTGGATGTCTTAGAGGTCATTTTAACTGTATAACAAAATTGAGTCTCCGTGGTATTTGAAACAGAGTCTATAATTACATTAGTGCACTGACACTGCATATGCATCAAAATCTATGTCTGCTAACTCTTAATTTCTGTACTATTTTTCAGAATTAAGGGTTTTTATGACCACTAACTCATCATATTGCCTGAGAAAAGTCATTACTTCTTATAGATTGTACACATCAGTATTTGTGTACATGCCACGCACAATTATAAGCTACAGTATTATTGTTTGACAGAATGGGCAGTTTGTATTGATATGTGCCATGTACAAAATATGGAATCTACTCGAACATAAACTTTTTTGAATTAAGAAGGCATTTAAAAAAGCCAACCATGAGTTGTGCTTCCTAATTCAAACTACTAGTCTCATCTTAAAATATTAAGCAAGCACAGCTATTGAATCCTGTAATGCATTAGTTTGGTCTTATGTCCACTTCCTATTTATGTGTCATGTTCTAACATTCTAAACAGAAGAGTTTTAGACATGCAGTATGTGGCTTGTTGTATGTAGCAGTTTGTTACTGTGATGTATTTTTCAGAAAAAGCTGAATTTCGAGTAATTATTCCATGTCATTGTCATTGCATTTATCTGGAAAGTAGGCACTTAAATATTGTTGATAAGGTTTAAAAGAAAACTGTTTTCACTTTGTGAAAGAGCAAGGCAGTTGTTTGCCTTCTGTCCAACGTCTTGGGCTGCATAAACTACAGCATTTTTAGATGCAAATTATTAACTACAGTTCAGTTAATGCACTCAAATGTCCATGCTGAGGTGTTCTCAACTAGGTGGCAGTTTTCACGTCCATTTACAATCTCTTTTGGTGTGTACTCTTCATAATTATACCACAACTAATTACAATTTTGCTGTCCTTCAGCTGTGCTATTTGAGTAAACAAAATTTATTGGAGCACACCTACTGCAAAATATGTGTCAGATGATCACATTCAGTTATAGCTGCATTATCTTTTTTTTTTTTCACTTTAAAAAAAAAAAAATTACATATGTTTAGTTTCTCTTCTGATCACATTAAAATGTGATCTCTAGTGCTATTATTTTGTGATTGTAATTTTGGCTATAACTGATGTGTTGAGGGTCATATCTCTTTTCTGTGGTTGATGTTCCTGTTGGACTTGATGAACAGTGTTGTCCACTTTGAGTTACAAGTTTATAGTGCCCGCCCATTTATTATAAACAATATGATGGAGGCTGGTGGCAGTGAAAACACCACCTCCTCCAGGGAATAACAGTTAAATCGTCCTTTCACATGAGCATTTTTGGTACTGAATGATGTGTACATGTTGACGTTCTTCAGTGTTGTTCTACCCGCATTTTAAGCTTTTGTTGTGTATGAGATTTTAACGTGTGAAGCAGAAGTTCTCTAAATTGCTAATCATGAATGTGTATTTATTTATAAATATAATTATGTTTGTTTAAATTTATTTGAATAGAGAAGAAATGTTCTCCTGCTATTTGTTATTATTTCACTCTAATCCGAGCCATCCATACACAATTTGGACAAAAGAACAAAGCGAACAAAGTTGTCATGAATCTTTCAGGGATGTATAAATCGGGGAAGTACGAAAATTAATACTGTAAAACATAACAATGCAACAAAGTCACATTGTCCTTAATTTTCATGTTAGTGGGGAAAGAAAAGGGTAAAACTGACTTAAGGGTGGGTACATTGAGTGAAGTGAATATTTCAAACGTTTTAACAACTCAGGCAACAAAAACAGAGTACTCTAGTGGTTATTTTCAAAACTTCGGTCAAAAACAAAAGACTCACCCACCCACCCCCTTCCCCTGGCCTCCACCTAACCTGTACTACTAGTGTGATGTCAAAATATTAAGGACATTATGTCTAATCCGTCTAATCATAAATATCATAAATAACTTTGCCAGCTGTCAACTAAGATGTTAAGTTTAGAAGTAATAAGAAAGGAAGTCGTCCATATTCTTTTTTCTTTCGAGAATTGAAGCAAACATGTCCAACGAAGTTGAAATAGAGGATCTTTCTGTTGAACCATCAAGTTACAGTGACTTTGAGCAAAATATTTCAGAAATATGTGAAGAAGTCAGTTACAATGATTTCTTTAAGAGTTATCTCCTTCCAAACCGTCCTTGTAAAATCAAAAAGTTTGTCACCGAATTTTGGGAATGCAGAACCCAGTGGATAACTGAGTCTAAACCAAATTGGTCACATTTAAGGGATTGGTGTGGTATGTTAATTATTAATTTGTTATTATTTAACTCATACACTTCATGAAATTAAAATTTTAAAAAAATATTTTTCATTAGGAGATGCTAAGGTTCCTGTTGCAGATTGTAGTAAAAAGGAATACAATTCTCAAAAGAAAACAACTTACACTTTGAACAAATATTTAGATTACCTAGAGGAATACGCAAATGAAGGTTACCCATCTTCAAAACCTAATCTCTATTTAAAGGTGGGTTTGCTTTTATAATACTGTGCTTTTTTACATAAACATAGAGATCAATCTAACTTGCATCACATAGGATTGGCATCTTACTCAAGATTATCCTAGATTAGCCTTTTATCGAGTTCCAAAGTATTTTGCAGCTGATTGGTTGAATGAATATTTTATGTCAAGAACTGATCTGGTTGACGACTACAGATTTGTTTACATTGGGCCAAAGGGATCATGGTGAACAATACTAAAGACAATTCTTGTTTTCATGAAAGTTTTATTTTGTGTTATTTTGTTTCATTCATTTTAATTTTAAAAAATTCTCAGGACACCTCTGCATGCTGATGTTTTTACATCATACAGTTGGTCAGTAAATGTAGTTGGACGAAAACGCTGGCTCCTGTTTCCCCCTGGAGAGGAGGCGCACTTGCGAGATCGACTTGGAAACCTTGCATATGATGCCACCTCAAAGGATATTTTGGATAAGGCTAATTTCCCATTGTGTAATAGTCCAGGTAAAAGCTATGATGTTATTCAAGAGGCTGGTGAGGCTATTTTTGTTCCATCTGGATGGCATCATCAGGTGTGGAACCTTGTGAGTATGCATTCCAAATTTTTCTTAGAAAGTAACAAACTTAAGTTCTTGTCTTTCAGATTTGCTCTTTAAATCCTAAGTTATTGCCCATTATTTTTTAAATTATTTTGTTATGACAACTATCCTAGGAAGATACAATATCAATTAACCACAATTGGATTAATGGATGTAATATCAAGCAAATATGGCAGGCTATTAGTTCATGCTTGTTAGCAGTGCAGAGAGAAGTTAGTGATTGCAAGGATATGGATGATTGGCACTCCCATTGTCAGTTGATGTTAAGAGCAGCTCATGGTAATTCGCTTACTTGAGTGAAACAATAATAAGTTCAAACCATTTAATTAAGCATAACTAATGTTGGCTTCAACCCTACCCCCTTTTTTTCTCCTTAGGATTGAACTATGAGGAATTTTTTGACCTGTTGTATTGCATAGCACAGGCCAGGATAATGGAGGTCAAAAGTGTTGGTAAAGTAAATATGTATGGCGATTGGATGCTGGGTCATAATCATGCAATATGGGATTTAAAGCAGATTTTAAAAACACTTGGCCATTTCTTAGCAGATGAAAACTTAAATTATTTACCATGGGTTCGTACAAAAAGTCCCCATAAGTTAAAAGATAGTATTGAGGATCTGTTAAAAACAAAAGGAATAATTTTTGCTTGAATTTGGGGCATTTTAAAATATGTATATGCCATTCAGTGAAACAAAATTATATTTCTGAATGAACATCACATAAACCGTAAATTTATATTACGTTATCAGCTAAAGTGTTTTTCATAGTCTGGATTCACAGCCATCAGTGGAATATCCTGAATTCTTACTAGAAAGACAGAATTTCAAGCATTTGAATTAAACCAAACTCCTTCAATACAGTAATGTTTTGTTCCCACTTCCACAAGTAACCAAATGGTCCACCATTTGACAAACTCCTACAACTTGGCTCGAAGCTCGTCGGCCTCCCCGGCGACGCCCTGGTCGAGCAGCCGCTGCACCTCAGCCTCCGAGTAGCCGAGCTCGCGCAGGAGCCGGCGCGTGTCCCTGCCGGGGAGGTACACGCTCGCGGGGTCAGAGGCGGCCGCGCGGGACACGCCCGGCGTGCGGGCGAGCTTGGGCGCGGGCTGCGGGACCAGCGGGCGGGGGGCGGCCCCGGGGCCTGGCCCGGGCCCGCGGCGAGCGAACACGCCCCGCGCCACGTTGTGCGGATGGCTCGCCGCCTCCTCCAGGGTGAGCACGGGCGTGACGCACGCGTCGGACCCGTCGAACACGGCGCACCACTCGGCCAGCGTGCGCTGCGCGAAGCGCTCGGCGAGCACCCTCCGGGCCGCGGGCCAGTCGCCGTACTGCGGCACGAGCGCCTCGTCCAGGCCCAGCTTCTCCAGGAGCTCGGCGTAGAACTGGGGCTCCACGGCGCCCACGGCCATGTGCCTGCCGTCTTTCGTCTCGTAAGTGTCGTAGAAGTGCGCGCCGGAGTCGAGGTGGTTGTGGCCGCGCTCGGCGTCCCACAGGGGCAGCGCGCCGCGCGAGCGGCTCACCCAGCTGGCCAGGTACGCGACGCCCTCCGTCATGGCGGCGTCCACCACCTGGCCGCGGCCGGAGCGGGCGCGCTCGACCAGCGCCAGCAGCACGCCCAGCGCGCACGACACGCCGCCGCCGGCGAAGTCCGCCAGCAAGTTGAGGGGCGGCGTCGGCGGCTGGTCGGCACGCCCCAGCAAAGAGAGCACGCCTGCAGGGAGTGGGAGGGGAGACAGGTTCAGTTTGGGTGCGGGGCGGGCATGTATTAGTGAAGGGGGTATTTCCATTAACAGAAACGGGCGAAATACTTTCTCAGATTCCAAAAATGGATCAGGGCTGGCGGCGCACTGCATACGCGTGGCACCGCGTTTCGGCTTTAGGCTCGTCTCCTCCCGTGGTGATCTACCCCTTAGAGATTTGCGGGCGGCGGGCGGCGTAGGGGGATGGTCGTAGCTACGCATAGTGGGGCGGCGGACTGTGGCAGTAGCTGTGTCGGCTGTACAGGACCGGACCGAGCCAGACCCTGAGCTGGCGGGCGGGGCGGGGCGGGAGCGCAGGCGAAACAGTCGAT
The DNA here is from genome assembly GCA_033675135.1 of Frankliniella intonsa. NCBI lineage: Eukaryota > Metazoa > Arthropoda > Insecta > Thysanoptera > Thripidae > Frankliniella > Frankliniella intonsa. The sequence continues at coordinate 13,656,271 of CM066253.1, forward strand.
GGAATTCGCAGGAGATGTTCTGGGGTAGTGAAGCGCACAGAAAGAGCCAACTGCTCTGGCGCGCATCCAAGCAGCCGCGGCCCTGGATGCGGCCCGTCCATAAATTACCCTACGTAAAGTTTTTAAGGCGAATGATATCGGGCCTTTCTCTTTCCGCAACGCAGTGTCATAAGGCAGTAGGCGAGGCGCCCTGGCCCGGCGCGAGTCACGGTTTCTAGTAACCACGCGCTGAGCTGAGGGGTAGTGCCCCTCCCCTCCCCTCCCCTCCTGTCCAAGGCGGGAGGCAGAAACAAGGGCAAAGGACGAGCGTCCCGGCGCGGCGCGGCGCAACCCTAGCGTCGCCTGCTTACAGCGGGAGGGAAGTCCAGCCGCGGGGGTGGGGGTGGGGCCCAGGCCGCGCCCGCAGTCGGGTAGAAGTCGAGAGGAGGGTTGGGTCCCCGTCCCCGCCCCGCCCCGGGCCGGACACCCCTCTCACAGAAACATAGGCTTGGAAAAGAAAATATAGATGGCCTAAATTAGCCTCGAGTTGAGGGGGACGGGACTGTCACTGACCTGAGAGGGCGACGTAGTTGATGTCGTGGCCGGCGCTCCTCGCCCAGGACCCGGACTGGCCGAAGCCGGTGAGGCGGGCGTAGATCAGGCGCGGATTGAGGGCCATGATGTCGTCTGGGCCGAGACCGAGACGCTCCATGGTACCTGGAAGATTGGTAACGCATTAGGGGTTTGTTGACGAAGAGGACCGCGCCATCCGCCCCGCGCCATCCGCCCCGCGCCATCCGCCCCGCCCCGACGACTGCCCTCCCTACCCGCTCTGAAGGGCTCGATGAGGACGTCGCTGGCGGCGCACAGCCGGCGGAACACCTCCTTGCCCTTGTCATGCTTGAGGTCGAGCCGGATGGACTGCTTGCCGGCCCCGAGGACCTCCACGTTCATCCTGTTCATCTGCGAAACCGGGACGAGACTCCCTGAGAACAATGTGACACCGCACCGCACCGCACCGCAACGCGGACGCGCCGCGCCGAGGCCGCAGGGGCCGCAGCCGCGCTCAGTATGTACTCACGCTGTCTATCTTGGTGACGGTGGCGCCGAAGTCGGCCAGGAGCATGCCGCAGAACGGCGCCGGGGCGAGCCCGGCCAGCTCCAGGACACGCACTCCCTTGAGCGGCATGGGGGACTGGCGGGCCTGGCGCGGCGATACACAGACACGTCAGTGATTGGGATTGGGAATACAAGTTGGGCTAATCTACATTACAAAAGGGGAATAGTAATCGCGTGGGGAAATGTCTTCAAGCCAATGAATAAAGGAACGCCAACAACGTTGCCCTGTTACGTAGTTTCGAATCTCGTATCAGATACAGATGTAAACATACAATTTTTCTTAAAGGTTGACATTGCACTTTTTCTTCTGAAGGAAATTCGGAGACGTAACTGGTTGGAAGACGAGCAGCTCTAGCCAAGATCGCCTCTACAGTAGGGCAGACTGGTAGTCGCTGTGTCTGGTTTAAAACTTGCATCATCATATACTTTTGGTTATTGACCTCGACCGATTGTTCGATTGTTGAGGTTATGTAGCCCACTTGTCAAATCACATCGACAACATTAATAAACGTGGCGATAAAAAACCAAGGACATCCACCGCCACCTCTAGGCCGCGAGCCTGACGCTAGAAATATGTGACAACCGGTGGAGCAGACGGGTATTATCACGAAATATCAGCTTACCCCTCGAGCCTATCGGGCCGCAGTCGCAGTCGCAGTGAGTTGTTTACGTCCTCCTGCGGATGGCGTCGGCGCGGCGATACTCCCGACCGAGCCAGTGGGCCTATCATGGCGACCAGAAGCGATACCCCACGCTCGGCCCGTAGGCGAGACGGGCGCGGGCAGGCGGCGCCGCGAGGCGTGGCGGCGCCGGCGGCGCGCAGGCGGCCTCCCTCCCGCCGACGGCCCCGCGACAGGACAGCCCCCCCCCCTCCCCTCGCGCCCACCAGGACCCGCCACAATTCGCGCAATGTCTCGTGGCGGATGACGTTCCGCGGGGTGGCCGCCCCGCCCCGCGGGCCAGGACTCCTCAATGACGAGCACGCATCCGTCCACGGTTGATACGTTGATACTGAAATGCCCTCCGGGTTATCTCATGGAGCGCTCCTGCCCCCCCCCCCCCCCGCTCACCCCGCCCCGCCCGCCCGGCCCGGCCCGCCGCGGCGCTGAGAGAAAGGGGACGGCCGTTGGGGCGCTGTCATGCATTATGCAAATCGGATTCTCGTAGCAGCGCGGCGCGGCGCGGCACACGAATGGCGAAGCCAAGACCTCGTGTGGCTAGACAGTCGGACGCTAGCCGCGGTGCCCCGCCACGGCGCCCCGCCACGCCCTCTTCACCCTCTCTGAACCCTCGTGCCGGGCCGGGCCGGGCCGGGCCGGGTAGGGCAGCGGCAACCTCACGCCCCGCCCCCGCCCCACACACTTTGAACAAGTGAGGTCATCCTCCTAGGCGAGTAGCCGCGCCGCGCGCGAGGAACGCAAAGTGAGTATGGAGAGCGGTGGGCGGCGCGGCTTCGGGATGAAAGAGAGGAGTTTGAAGGGTGTGCCTCCCCATGGCCCGCCGCGCCGCGCCGCCTGGCCCGCGCCGTCTGCATGCCTGAGTGAGTGGGAGAGTGCGAGCGGGCGGGGCGGGGCGGGGCGGGGCGGGGGAGACACCGCTCGCCTCGCCCTGCCAGCCCTGCCAGCCCTGCGCAGAGGTCAGCGTGCACGGCTTGGGGTCGCGTTGACCTCCGTTGGCCTGGAGGCCCGGCCCGCCCCGTCGAGAGGGTCCACAGGGAGCGAGGTAGGGCAGGTCCTTGACCAAGGGCAGCGCCAGAGTGACCCGGGCCCGACAGGGCTGCCGGGGCGCGCCCTCCACTCCACACCAGCCACAACCTTTATTATTAGCTTAACATCGACGCAAATAATTTATGGAAGCGTTGGGTGCAGTAGCAGTGGTTTGGGTGGCAAGAGTGGGGTTGGGGAGCGGAGAGAGGGAGGCGGGGAGGGGGAGGGCGAGAGAGAGGGAGACGGGCGAGAGGAGCCATTTGTTATCGTGTTGTACAGTATCGCGCGTCTCGAATCTGGTCCTCGTATGGTTTTAGGGGAGTCTGATGCGGCGCGGGAGCTGGGGGGGGGGGGGATAAATATATAAGCACCCGGGCCACACGATGCGTGTGACGCACGAACGGGCCGCGCCGGGCCGCGCCGGGCTCCACCGGAATGAAGCTGTGAGGCCGCGAAGGGAAACGAGGAGGGCCTCCGCCGCACCGCGCTAGGGGGCCAGCGCAGGTCGCGTGTCGCGTCGCGGTCGCGGGCTGACCGGTCCCCACCTCTCTCTCTCTCTCTCGCTCTATCCCCCTCTCTCTCGCTCTATCCCTCTCTCTCTCTCGCTCTATTTCTCTCTCCCTCTATCTCTCTCTCACTCTCGCTCGCTCGCTCTCGCTCGCTCTCTCCCTCTCTCGCTCTCTCGTCCATCCCATACCGCCGTTCTTCTGCCTGCACCCGGACACCCTGAGGATGGCGCCGGCCGGCGCCCCTCTTGAGTGTCCGTGGGAGCAGCGCGGTGCGGGCCGGCCCGAAGCGCCGGGTAAATACCACGACAAAAGCTCCACAAAAGCGGCTCTGCCCAGCACGCGGCAGGCCATCTGTGTCTGTGTGGGGCGGGGCGGTAACCGAATCAGTCGGGTCAGAACGCTATAGGGTCCGCCAGGGTAGGGCTGTGGGAAGGCGCGTGGCCTCCAGGACGTCGCGAAGGGTAGGCCAATTTGGCGCGAGCTCTTGAAAACTAGTTTCCTTGCGTTAGTTGCCACACGTAAGTTGGCCCACGGACCGCTCTCACTTGCTGGTTATGCTGTATCGCATACACGTGTGTGGAGCGGGTTGCCTACTCGGTCGACCAGTAAGGTGCCACGGCTGGCATACCGGGTAACCCGCCTGCGCCCACGTGCGGACAGAAAACAAGATTATGAGCTAAAGAGGTTCGAGGTTATGAAGGGTGGAGGAAACTCCTGCAGGAGCGCGGCCCGGCCGGGCTGCAGACCCGGACGGGATCCCAGGGAGCGGGAGTATATTGTTCTATAACCACTGATCCCATGATCCACTCTCCCCTAGTCGGAACTTACGGCGCAATTAGTCGGATCGAATCCATAAAAGATAGAGATGCACACTTTGATGCACGTGCGCCACCTTTGAAGCTTTTCGGAGCGCTTCGGCCGGGCAGAGTTTCGAACATACGGCTTCGCCACGCTGCTCAGCTTTTAATGAGGCTGATTATCATCACCGCAGTGTGGCTGAGCGGTGCTGGGCGGGGCGTGGCTGAGCGGGGCTGAGCGGGGCTGAGCGGGGCTGAGCGGGGCAGAGCGGGGCTGAGCGGGGCAGAGCGGGGCTGAGCGGGGCTGAGCGGGGCTGAGCGGGGCTGAGCGGGGCTGAGCGGGGCTGAGCGGGGCTGAGCGGGGCTGAGCGGGGCTGAGCGGGGCAGATCGGGGCTGAGCGGGGCGGGGCTGAGCGGGGCTGTGCGTGGCTGAGCGGGGCAGAGCGGGGCTGAGCGGGGCCGAGCGGGACATCGAGTGCGGTCCTGCGTGGTCCGGCCCGGTGTGGTCCCGCTCACCAGACCAGACCCTCACCTGCCTCGCCCAGCCGCGCCACCCGGGGAACTCTTCGTGCGTCACCAAAAGGCGGAGGTGATCTACAGTGATACTACTGCTAAACTGAATGACATAGAATGACTGCGCTGCTGAAACCCGGTCATAATTCTCGCAAAGCCAGCGGTCCAGCGCCTGGTCCGGGAAGGTGACAGGAAACTGTCTGTGCTGCCGCCGCGTCGCCATGCGTCCCGGTAAGAGCGCAGGGATCATAGTCGGAGGTACGGGGAGCTGGGCGAGGGGCGAACCAACACGCAGTGCAGTGCATTAGCACGGGGAGGCTGACGTGGACGTGGACGGCGGGGAGAGAGAACCGATGCGGCCGCAGGGACATCTGTGCTCCGCGTGTCGCGTGGGCCGGGCCGGGCCGGGCGCTGCGCGCATAATAACAATATTCTAATATCTCCGCCGCGCCCGCCGCCGCCACCGCCCCCGCCTCCAGCCTTGTCCACTTCGGTCCAGTAACACCGCTATTGCCTTTTTATAAAGGCCGGCGGGGACAGACGTCCAGACATCGCGGCTCGCTGCGTTTGACGTCCCCTCCAGGCCGGGCCCGGCGCGGCCGCGCCCCGGCCCCGCCCCGGCCCCGCCCCGGCCCCGGTCACACCGCAGAGGACTCCATCCACGCCACGGGCGCGGAGCGTGCGGGTGGGTGGTCGCGCGAGCCGGGCCGGGCCGGGCCGGGCGGCGCAGACGAGACGCGACCCAAAACAAGAAATAGGAAAAGGAGAGAGAGGGAAGTCGAAGTTGAACATTGGATCAGATCAGACCAGACTTGATCCCTGCCCCAGCCCAGCCGTCTCGTGACTGGTGCAGCTTGCTCCTGATTCCTATTAGGATTCCGCTCCGCCGCGCCGTCTCGCCGCCTTGACACCCGGGCGGCGGGCGGCCGGGCCGGGCCGGGCCCCCGGGACCGGTGTGTTCTGTCACCGTTCTTTCCTATCTTGTTGGGTCGCTGTGGCCCGCAAGTTGTTGGCCAAACTTCATGTCTACCAGCCAAGTGCAGCTTCAGACGCAAGTCAGCCGGTGGCTGGTGGAGGCGGAGGGTACGCTGCCGCGGAGGCCCCGGTCCCGGAGGCCCACGTCCCACTAGGGGCGGCCGACGGGTCGGACGGATCGAAAAAAAGAAAAAAATTCCAATCAGGATTGGAAATGAAAGCAGATGATATTGAAATCTTATACTAGCTGAAAATTTCTATGGTGTTATATTTATTTTGATTATTATAGTTTAGAAGTGACCGTTTTGAAGTCTTATATAGTTGTATACACACGTCATCTTTTCATTTTTATAACGTTTTCCCGAGAACGGGTAAAAATTACACTCGGGAGAACCGCGCCGCCGGGCGCCGCAAGGCAACAATACCATGGGTAGGAGCCTCGCCTGGCTTCCCCCTCCCCAGGCCTGCACACGGCGCGCCGCAGCACTGTGACAGCCCGGCCCGCTCTATACTATTGCGAGAGTACAAGCCGATGAAACATCTCTTTAGTTTATTTTTAGGCACGAAGTAGCCTTATGGTTTTGTCTCAGGATGCGATTTTTTTTATCAGCACGGCCCCTTATGTAAAACGTAAGTTTTCTATACGATTTTGATAATATTTGGCAAGGAGGTAGAACTTAATCTCCTGAGTTCACTGCTGCAATGCCATCCGAAAGTTAGCGGCCAATTTTGAGAAATTTGAAGTTAAAATCTCCGTTTCTATGGTAATGCTCGACTTGTCACGGAGCCGAGCCGATCGGGGTATTGTTGCGAAGACTCGAGTCCACTGCGTGGCGCGCAGCAGAGGAGGCCCATGGCAGGGGACCTGTTGATTCTAGTCATGCACAGTACTTTACAAATTAAAATTTGAAAGAACATGTTAGAATAAAAATGTTAATGCACTATTCGAATCATAATTGCACAACGAGCCTACAGTTCAAAAATCATATTGAT